>JAQIUQ010007260.1:0-46713 GCA_030378365.1 Hybognathus amarus
GTGCTTCTTCATCGATCTGAAGCAGAAAGCCTTTACAGCGACTTCACTTGTGGCCCTGTCTTTGTTTGACACTTATGCCAATCACATATTTACACAATAAATAAAGACACAACGTCTTTAAAGACACAACGTAGACACATTTTCCGCCTAATACTAGAAAACAGAACAACATTATAACACGCATATTCTGTCAGACCGGGATTGTTTATTGGCCTAATGTAAGCTAGCAAACTAACGTTAGCCATAAAGTTTGAGATATATAGACTTACCTTCATATCCGTGGATCTATGAAGAGGCATACATTTTAAATCTTTAATCTAATTCTAAATTTTTAATCTAATTTGCTGCTAGGTGATTTGGAGGAGGACTTACAAAGACGATGTATGTCCGTTATTTGTAAGTTTCGGCAACTCTTGTAAGCATCTAGTGTAGAATAGCGCCATGTTTACACCGGAAAAGACGAAGCCGCATTTCCGGTAAGGAGAGTGGTTACGTGCAAGGAGCCCATTCTAGTGTAATTTAATTTGATTATGTCACACTACTACTATCTTGTGCACAACATAGATTTGACTAAGAAAATTCTATATGATTTTAAGGTTGTCTGCCTAGAAGAGCATGGAGACAGCAAAAAGAAAGATATGGAGCTATATTTGAGCAGACTGATCTCATGAAGTAGCGTATATGACACGCCAATTCGTATTTCCATTTTTGGCGTGCTATCAACACGCATAATCGCTTTTTTGCGTGTTTATGAACGCCGTTATTACTGTATATATAAATATATGACTTACCTCAACCCCGTCCCTAAACCTACCCATCACTGGGGTTAATGGCATTTATGACTGTTCCCTTACCATCCTAGGAAAAAAAAGATAGCTCCCCAGATGTAGATCTACATTTTGCTTCGTTTCGCTCGGACATTTGACGGTGTGTACAGACACGCAGAATGATGCAGACGTTAATGGCGTAGACATACAGTACACGCAGATAGCTCAAAATGCGTAGAGATAACATGCCACTTGACTCGAAAGTGGCATGTATGTTTACGCAAAAGTCATGTTGATTTGAGAGACACAACTAAAGTACAGCCCACTTGCAGGGTGGAAGCAAAACAGTGACCGCTACCCTAAACTGCATTAACACCTCCATTGCATTCCCAGCCACGTCAGAGCATATTTTTCAAAAGCTGGCAACGTTGTTAATAAGACCCGAAGTTCCCATCTTCCTCGCACATAACATGATAGTGTAGGTAGACTAAGTAAGTAGCTTGCAACTTGATTGTGATTTATTTGAAAGTTTGACTTTGTAGAAAGTTTATTAATAATGTGAGCTACGCTAATTGCGCTAGCCAGCCTAACCATACCTTGTTTTATTTAGCCTATTACAGTTTGTTTTAATCTATATAGGGACATTTATTTAATTTTATTTAAACTGCTTGTTAATTGAAATGTGTGATGCTGTAATTTAAGGTATTCAGAAAGTGTTCTTTATTTATTACAGTTCATTCATTTATTTTTTCATCTTCTTTTATTTAAATAGCCTAACCTTTACTGTGTCAGTAATTACTGTGCTGCTAATTTCTGATTTGGAAATGATTTGTTTGTCAGAAAAATGTTAGGCTTAAAAATATTGCTCTTAAAAGACCTGTGTGTTTTGTATCACTAGTGCAGTGTCCGTTCATGCAGCATATAAGCCTTGCGTGTCGCGTGAGATGCTAAACGTGTTCGCATGTCCATATTGCACCAAATGCGACACTGCACTCTCTTAGGTCCAGATTGGATGAACTGTTCTCGACATAATCAAAATGCAAACAGACACACAGAGACTCCTGGTTTTATTAGAGAGAATAATTTTTCAGCCCCCTCCCTCCGCTTTAAATATTAGGTGTTGATTACTACCGAAGCTTCGAAACTAAAAAAACAAAAAAAAATTTGTATTCGGACCAGCCCTAATGCTATCGCTCTGTTGTTATTAAAAATACATTTCTCATTCTTTGTCATGCAACTTTTTGGTGGATTTAATACATGCAACTTCAGCACATAAGACCTCAAGACAAGTTTTTTTTAATGGCAAAAATATCATGGATATCCCCGCAGTCCAACTCCTCCTTCTCCTAAGGGATTTCAATTAAAAAAAATTTCGACCTGGGTTTAATGAGCAGTCAAAGGCATGCCTGCCTGTGGATGGTCCTCTAGGAAGCTTTGCTGAGTAGGGGGAGTGGACAGGGGCTCAAAACGATTAAAAAAAATTCAATCAGTTCACTTTTCTGTTTTGTTCCTTCTGTAACATTATCGTTCCGTTGTAACATTATTGTTTCGAAAACCATTTAATTAGAAAAAATACCTGTTAATAATGTTATTTACTTTTTTACCTATACTTTATTACAGAGCTTTAAATTAAACTTTATACTAAGACTACTTAGTGAACTAAGACTAAACCTCATAACTCAAATGGATCCCCAAACTGTCGGCAAAACCTCATACAGTAGCTCATTTTGAAACAGTTCAAGGGTGTAACAGGGTTCGTTGTTATGGGAAGAAGGAGGTGGGAACCGGCAAACATTCAAGACTTTAATAATAAAATAAACAAATACCAAATGAAAGTAAAGCCAGCAGCCCCCTCACGGACGACTGCTGGCCACAGAAGTGTAACACAACATTAAACATTCACATTAAATACGGCCTGTTCCTCTCTCGATCTGCACTGTTGTCACTTATGCTTCTGCTTCTTCTGTGAGAGATGCGGAGACCGGTGCGTCTCACAGGTGTCACTCATCACTAGGGATGGGAACTCGAGAACCGGTTCCAGCTCGAGAACCGGTTCTAAGTTTTACGATCCATCAATATTGTATGCCCTCAACCTTAACGATTCCTCTTATCGATGCTCCTGCTCTGACTCAACAATAGTATGTAGGCTACAGACCTGCGCTTGTGACAGCGCGCATGTTAAACTGAACGAGCAGGGAGAGGTGAGAGAGGAGTGCCCCTGTCTTCGCGCGCGCACTCTCTCTAGGCTTCACCGTCTCAAAAACTAAGCGCTGTCTTGCTCTCTCTCTCTCCCTCGCACATATTAGTCAAAATAATCAGACACGATGGTAAGGCCAGGAGACTAAAGTTCCATGTGGAGCATTCGGAGATTTGTTTTTTCAGAACTACCGCTGGCCGTGAATTGTGCTAAAATAGGCCTACGTTGCCTTACCTTCTCTGAAAAGCGTTCCGCACATTCAGCTGACATAAACCACACTTCAAATAAACGTAAAAAATGATCCAGGTATGAAATGTTTTCTATGATGACACACATCTTGTGGGATGTCCCCAACCGCAGGGATAATCACACAACGCGCACACGTCCGATGATGACACATTCAATTCGTGAACTTATGACTCATTTGAACCGATTTCGTTTTAATGAATGGTTAGATCTTCCAATACTGAACTCACGGGACTTATAATCGTTGAATAACTAATCGTAAAAGTTTTTAATAAGGTTCCATTTATTACATAAATAACATAAAAAGTACAGTTTGCTTAGTCAAGTGTAAGGTTTAAAACAAATAAAACCACTTGTTTTCCCCTGAAAAAGCATATGACTACTTTTTCCCACACAGTGCAATCAGGAATCGAATAAGAGAATTGTTAAAGAATTCGGATCGATAAGCAGAATCGTTAGTGGCATTGATATCGATAAAATCGTATAAATTCCCATCCCTACTCATTACCACTCACGCCGCTCTCATGTCACTTGGCCCCGTCCTGCTCGCCACATACCTCCATCGTCCCTCGCAGGCCAGGGGGGTACCCACGAGACTGCGCTCTAATCCCCTGGCGGTGACTACCATCCCTGGGGGGTATGGACAGACAAGGCGAGAGAAACGGAGACGGAAGCATGAGGAGCGACAGATCCGAGAGAGAGGAAAGAGAGGTCCGGTTCCCACAGTGCGCTGCCCTCTGGTCCTCCACCAGCTGGGCAATCTTCTCTGCGGTGGCACTGGTAGCCCTTGGTGGACGACTCGGACACCCCTCCGCCGCCTGGTGGACGGTGACAGCTCCTCCGGGTTCGGGCAGATGGCAGGAACACAAGACAACACAAGATTTTGCCAAATTTATTAAACGACAGTAAAAACTGAGGACCCACATAACTACAATAACCTAGTAAGTTGATAAAAACTTAATGCGATGCACTTACAGCCTCAGATTTTTCAAAATACACCACGCTGTATAACATATCCAAAGTAACATATCTTTGGACAAACTCCAGTGATCCATCAGCTAACCCCAGCACAATGCCTTGTCCAAGTCCTGGGAAGTTCGAGCCCAGCTCGAAGTCTTTGATGGATGAGCCCAGATCCAAGTCATCACTGGATGAGCCCAGATCCAAGTCATCGCTAGATGAGCCCAGCTCCAAGTCATCCAATTCATTGCTGGAAAAGACCAGCTTAAAATCATCACAGGTTAACCTCAAAATTGTCACTGCTTAAGCCTGGTTAAGCTCCAAGTCATTGCTGGTTAAACTCCAAGTCATTGTGGGTTAAGCCCGGCTCCAAGTCGTCGCTGGTTAAGCCCAGTCTCCCTCTCCCTGCTCCTCTACCAAAGCCATCCAGTAACTCTAAAGGTCAGGGAAAATTACCTCAGGTAATACTAATCCCGTGTGAATAAACCCGCTGTAAATATGTACGTAAATATTCCATTACTTCCTGTTTAAAAGTACTTTTTCCACGTTTTTTCAATTATGGATGCACTTAAAAAAACATTCAGTAACGTTCTAAATGGTGGGACAAGACTGTGGCAAAACTCAAGTGTTTTTCAAATACCATTTAGATCAGGGTGCCACACTTTTTGCTTGATGATCTACTTTTAAAATGATCAACACAATGACCTAATCTTTAAACCTTTACCAACTTAAAAACAATATACACTTCAAATGCCTGTTGCTAGTAGTGCATGTAATCTTGTAATTAAGGAGAAAAATAGTAATAATTGTTCAATGTTGATATTAAATTTCAACACTAAACACAAAATACCTACAGCACAACAGATTACAATAGCCAGGGCTGTTATCTTATTCTGATGACTTGCACTGAATGGAATCAGACAGTACGAAGCATTGAGAACTTTGTAAGACAGTTCACTACATGTATACAGACAGGAGCCATCTTAGAATATAGTCTCGCTAAGTTGATCCCCGAACGCCGTTCAGAAGTTTGCTGAACTTCATACAGTTCAGCTCACTCAGCACAACGTTCGTGGTTGACTTATCTGAGACTATATTCTAAGATGGCTACTGTCTGTATACATGAAGTGAACTGTCTTTATAACGTATCTTCTTATTAAACGGTCTGTACACTTACAAAGTTCTCAATGCTTCGTTTTGCATGTATAGACACTCATTATGTTACTGTGTGAGTGTGGGGCTATTTTGAGCCTTGTTAGTGGTATAAACTAGCGATTTCTTTTACTTAGTCAATGCCCCAGTGCTAGCATTATACGCTAAACAGTTTTTAGAGATAAAACTCTTTACATTCGATTATCATGAAAACAAATCTCAGAGAACGATTGACTAGGTACCGATGTTTTATTAGACCAAAGGTTCATTGTTCGCCGGAGTTCTCCTTTAAGTGAAGAACACACAGACACATTTTTTTAAATTGTTTATTTATTTAGAATTTTTATTAAATGGATTGCAAACAAGTTGATGTTTCTGAATTGAAATTTGGTGGTATGGCTCTCTTCAGCAGCAGCAGCATTAGGGAACTCTAACACAGTTTAGGACTGTGAGAACTAAAATATCCCCTGTGAACAGAGCGACAACATGACATAACGAATGCCACGTTATGCCTGAGGGGGCGCTGGGGAGGTGACGGGCAGCAGAAGCGAGCTGCAAGCTGAATGAGCTTTAAATGGGGCACCTTGTTTGAGCTTTGGCCATTGAACAGCGAGGGGAGTTACCCAGCTAATGCAGCTCAGCTGGAACAGATCAGCTGACGAGATGGTGTTGTTGGCAAATGGCATTAGCAGCGTCTTGACTACCTGGCCTGCCAGAACTGACGCTCAATTTTTCGTTTGAAAGCATTAACTGAGCTGAATCATGTTGACCACAATCTTCTATTTACCTTGCAGCTCTAAATTGAGCTCATTCAGCATGTTAGTCAGGTCAGTCAAAAAGGCCAAATCTAAAAGCCACCGCTCATCCTCAAGTTATTTTCAAGTGTTTTAGTAGAGAGAAGAAACTCCTTTATCTCAGGCAGTAGCTCACAAAATCTTTTGATTTTGTGAGCAGATTTTGAAAAAGAATTTGCCCCTGCTTAACCATCTGACATCTGTATGCAGCAGGAGATCCGTGTGGTTGCAGTCAGCTTCCTCCAAATACGCACGAAACAGCCGTGTCGAGCACATACTGAGAAACCGATTTTCATGGACCCATCCATGATTACTTTCATGTTCAGCATTTTCGCACATAGTGTTTGTTGGTGAATTATATAATAAAAATTAAGGAAGTCGGGAGAATCAACCCCTCCTCCTTGCATTTGGCGAACCATTGCAGGTGCTCCGTCAGCTGACACCAATTTAGACATTGGTAGCTGTTTTGTCGACAAAGTCCTAATATTTAAAACCTAAAATTTCACTAACTTAACCAACATAAAATAAAAAAGGCATTGGTCTAAGGAGTAAAAAGCATGTACTCAAGTTGCAAGAAAATAACTGGGGATTAAACAAAATGGGCAGCAATTTTGTTTTTATTTATAATTTTTAATTGAGTGATTTATAACTTCTGCTTTACTTTTTTTAGGTTGTTATGTTGTTACAATATTAAAATGCATTTTGATTTTATCTTTCTTTCTCTTTTTTTATTGCACATGTAGCATAGCCTACATCAGGGATGGGCAACTTCGGTCCTGAAGAGGCCACTGTCCTGCAGAGTTTAGCCCCACCCCTGAGAAAAATACTGACCTGACTGTAGCTTTCTAGTAATCTTGAAGTCTGAAATCACCCCTAAATAGGGCACTATGTGAGGGGACAGTGGTGTCCAAAGCCATAGTGGACATTATGATATGTACTCATCAATCCCACAATGCATCACAATCAACCAATGTATGCTCAATGGGTAAAAAATACCCACAATGCACTGTGATGGTTGTGCCGAATGGAAATCCCATATCTCACTAGAATATGTCGCCCGCAGCTAAATAATCCAATCGTCCATCTATTTTCCAAACCGCTGGTCCAATGTGGAAATAGTGTAATATCATACAGGTATAAATTCCTTTTCAACTGAATTATTAAATTAATTAAGGTTTAAACATGCTCGTTTCCATGACAGAGTTCAAGACAAATCTGCAGATGTTCAGTTTCCATGTATCAAATGATTATTAAACAACAAGCACAAACAGTGTCCAAATTTGCTCACTCAGATTTATTCACTCCTTCAAGTGGACTTTATAAGGGGAGTAATGTAGGGAACAGTGAATGAGGGTAAAGGGGGCGATTTCGAACACAGCAATTGTTTAGCTCCACTGACAGCTATTTAAGGCCCAGATAAATTTTATGAAGTGTTGAGAATACTTTTTGTGCTCCAAAAACAAAAAACAAAAACAATTTTTCCTAAAGGACAAGGCTGCCATCTGTTGGTGCATAATGGTACCCGCAGCTGACAGATGTAACATTTTTGAATAATGTTATGAGCGGTTATAAGAACATCAGAACAAACAATTTATGTTTTAATACATACAACTTGTATTTAGAACATATAAGTAATTAATATGTGTTGCCATTTACCTAGTCCGTCTTCGGCTACGCTCACACTGTCAGTCCAAATAGAACTATTTGTGTATCCTATTGGAATACTGTATATATTATATGGCAGAATATATGATCATGTATATATTTCAATATATATTACATGTGTGTGTGTTTGATCATATATTCATAATCAAATATTTTGCCATATTTTCAAAACTATTTTTTGCCATAGTTTTTTGTAATTTATGCAATGTTACTAAAATTGAAAATCCCAATTTTAAAACACCATCATTTAAAAATCACTTTTTTACATCCCTCAGCGAGAAATCTCGCTGCTGCGTTTTGAAGGACTTGTAGACGTGAAATTTGAGTCTTAGCCACACCATAATATAGAGAGTTGCAGTAGTCCAGCCTCGATGTTATAAAGGCATGGACAGCAACCTCTACAGAGGCATTAGAGAGAAACGACTTAATTTTAGAGAGAGAGCGTAAGTAGAAGAAGCTAGAGCCCACTACAGAGGCAGAATTTGCTTGTCATCATAGATCATCACACCTAGATTATGCACTTGAGATGAGGTACTCAAATTTAAGAATTCCAAATTTTGTAAGTTTTGTCTATTTGTTTCGGAAGGGCTAAAAACAATGGCTTCTGTTTTATCTGAATTTAAAAACAGAAAATTATTTGAGAGCCATGCTTTTACGTCGTCCAGGACACGCGGATAAGCAACTATGAGCATGCTCATTATCAGAGGTCAGAGGCAGATAGATTTGCATATCATCGGTGTAGCAATGAAAAGAAACGTTATGTTTTCTAAAGATAGATCCCAAGGAAAGCAGATAGAGAGAGAACAGAGTAGGTGCTAGAACAGACCCCTGCGGCACACCACAGGTTAGCTTGCACGATGAAGAATTTGAATTTCCTATTTTAACTAAAAAAGTTCTGTTCAAAAAGATTTGAACAAGGTAATGAAAAGAAGCACAACAAAAGAGATTAAAATAAACAAATTAAAAGAAACAGATTAAATTAAAAGTCTTTAATAATATATCCAAGAAGGGAGAATGTAGGAGAACACTCAGAAATAGGAAACAGCCACATCTACCATGAAGAAGAACTGACAAGGGACTGAATATAACAGGGAGTAGACTATAAATACAAGGCTAACATAATGACAGACAGGTGCAGATAATATGTAAAGGAACAAACGAGAACATCAATCAGAAATGAAGGACACCATAAACAGAGCAGGAAAACTGAAACTTAAGAAAACCAAACAGATTCAAACTCAAAATTAAAGTACATTTTAATGACACAAACTTAACCAATGTTAAGCCTCATTCGGTGTTAGTTGATTCACTGTCCAGGGATTCCATGTCCTGTATTGGATCTGAGGGATTTCAGGGACTGAACAGTCAGCACGTGTTTGTTAATATGCCAGAATCTTAGTTGCTGTTCCAGGTCATTAATATTGCCTGAGTCAAAGTGACTTAAGTGTAATCTTCAAATTCACTGTCCAGAAGGATGAGCATATAGACATCTTCTGACACTCCAATTATGTCCAAATCAGCCTCCAGGATCTGGCGCTCATCACACTTAGGGTTAAGGTTAATGTTAGTTAGATTCTTATAGTCAGTGAGAATTGATGTTAGATGTTATGCCAGATTTCACACTTACTGTACTTGGACCAAAGAGTATAGAAGAACAAGAGGCGAAACTCCGAATGCGCGGCCTCCAATTCGGGGTCAAAATTCCAACTGGAGTTACTGGGCAACAGCACACAGTTTATAACAGTTACACAGAAACAAACAGAATGACAATGAAGTCCAAGTGGAAACAAACGCAGTGTTCGGCAATAAACTGCAAAAATTACCAATGTGATTGTACAAATCTTGCCTTTCATCGTTTTCCGAAAGACCCTGACAGATAAATTAAGCCTATAGTAGCATATGCACCTGCTAACTTTAACTGTTTTTAGTGGTGAAAATTTAGATTTTTTTCCAGAGACTCGCTCATTTTCAATTCATTCACCAAAATGATTCGTTCAGTGACAATTTCTTCCTTTTACATAAATATTCCAGCATTGTGAAAAAGAGTGCATTTTGTGCTATCATGTCTTAAGACAATGAACGTATTGTTACAAAAAAATGTGTTAAAATGTGTGCCTAATTTACTAAAGTAATAAAATAATAAAATAAGTAGTTCAGATGACCAAAGTACAAGGTTTTCATGCATAATTAACATTTTAATTGTTTGGTCAAGATATGTAGAATTCGTTCAATTCATTTACGAAAGAGATCTCAGACTCAAAACAAACCGCGACCTTGGTCAGTGGTTGGCGTATTCGTTCAGTAGATCCAACGAAAATTTCTAGTTAGTTGGCTGTGGCCAGTGGCGACGCCAGGGGGGAGCTAGATGGTGCTGTAGCTCCCCCTGTAATAGCCATTGCACCCGCCCAGCACCCCCAAGAAAAGTTTGTATTTTTTACATTTATATTTTAATGTTATGTTTGAATAGTCCTTTTCATGTTGTTAAAAATGGGAATAAATAATAATAAAAAATATATATATACTTAGTTTAAAATAATGCGCGGCCGGCCTGTGATCTTCTTTGGCCAATGGGTGCAGCTGAACGTTTGACCTTAACGTATGTGATTGCAGCTTGTTTTAGTTTGGAAATTTAGAAAAGTAAATCATACACAACAATGGATCGTTTTTTTGCTCCCTAAACTTTCACGTGAGTCACAAGGAAAACGAGACTGTGAAGGTGCAGATTACCGCTCGTCGTCACAGAGCCCCAGGATTGTTACAGATGTAACAATTTTATTTATATATATATATATATACATATAGTTTTCGCATTGCTTTGAAGACGTTTGTGGTAAGTTCTTGATTTTCCCTTCTGTTGGCTGTTATGACACACTGGCTGCGTCGCATAAGCTTCTCTGCGTGGCGTGTCCGTTTTTATTTTGGCTCCCATGTAAACAGATTAGAGCTTCAAAACACGTTTTCCAGGGAAAATTGAATAGGAAAAGATGTTTATATGTTATTTTGTACACAAAAACATATTAATAAATAAAATGTTTATGGTTGAAAGTCTAGGTTTTGACAAATTCTTATATAAATATAATAAATAAATTTTTATCAATTTTCAAAAATTACACCCCAATACAGAACGATATGTTCTGTAATCTATTTTGCTGTCAATACTGCTTACAGTGTCTTTATCAATAGGCTTTATATTTATGCTTAACATGAAGTAGCCTATACGTCCTGTACGTCACCTAAGTAGCGCCGCGTCAGGATACGTTTCTGGTGTGCAGAATAATGTTGGTAACTGGCTGTGTGATTTCGTGATCTGAACATTTTAGGCTGAAATGTGCACATCTGTCTTGTTGCTGCTGTCTGCTGCTCGACTGTGACAGAATTGTGTGAAATATTATTTTCAGAGGTTTACATTGGCAGGCTTATGTACAGTATGTTTTATCTATAGCTCTTGTGTTGAAAACTTTTACCCACACGCATATATGCTATATGCATGCTTGTTTATAGTCGTGGAGCATGTATAGTTAATGCGAGCATGTACCCCCAACCTAATGAAACGCCCCAAAATTCAAAGCACCTTCTATAAAGTGTTAAGCATACCCATAGCACATCTCTGGTGCCGCCACTGGCTGTGGCGAGCAGGACATAAGAGGATCGAGGGTGAGGGACATAAGAGGACGGCGCGAGGCCGGTGGCGTCAGTGATAATGAAAGACACTGTGTGTCAGTCTTCGCGTCTCTCACGGAGGAGGGAAAGCATAAAATGAGGAGCGACGACGGCAGATTGAGAGAGAAACAGGCTTGATTTTATGATGTGTTTTATTTTTTTGTTGTGTGAAATGTTACAGCAGTCGTCAATGAGGGGCTGCTGGCTTATACTTTCATTTTGTATTTGTAATAGGCCTGAGGGTGAGTGGGTCCCACACCCTTGAATAATAATAAGCTAATGTTTGTAGTTTCTAGACATTTTAATGAAATGTGACTTCCTGCTTATTATGACACAAAATGACGATTTTTACGTCATAATAAGCAGGAGGTAAAACACTTAAATCCTTATTTCTCCCATCTCAGGGGAAAATAAGGGAATAAACCATGACCATTCAGAAATATGACTGGGTTTCTAAAGATACAAAGCCTAATGCAAATGGGTGAAGTGTCCCTTTAACTGTTGTGTGTTAAAATAATCACCTTATTATTTCAACCTAAAAATGACCTCTGCACTGGACTAAATATATGTAACTTTAGTAGGCATATTTATACCTACAATGTCTATTTTAATGATAAAAGATGAGTATACAAAATTAAAACTTGAGACAAAAGAGACTGGTTTAGGCTTACCTTTTCCCTCTTGTTTTTGAACGAATATAGGCCAATCCTGTTTTTTTCTTGTTCCTCTCAGCAGTGATTGTTCATTTAGTATTGAAATTGTCATGTACCCTACAAGTTAAATTAATAAATACATTCATCTAGCGTACAGCGTTAGTTCAGGCAGGCCACGTAGTCAAGCTCCGCTATCAGCTGATAACTGTCTATCAGCTGATCTGATGGATACGCCTTCAATTAGTCTTTCAATCAAGGGCCTTATTTAAAGGCATTTTTTAGTCTGTTTGCTAGTTGCTTCCACTGCATGCTTGCAAACGTAGCTTCTCGCAATACGATGAGATTACTCATATATTTTGCTGTACTCACTCAACTGCTGATCATGTCTACCACCGCACATGATGAAGACCAATGGCAAGTTGAATCCATTGAAGAATCCCAGCAACAAAGTCAAGCAGAGGAAGCCTTTCAAGACGAAAGCAACGCTTCTGTCCGTCGGAGCTCTCGCCTTGCGAGTAAATCTTCTAGTCCTCCTAGCATCAATGATTGGCCACTGCCGAAATTACTGGAAACTTTGTATAGGCATGATATCCCGGCACCGACTGGAGCTTCGCATAAAGAACTGTTTGCTTTGCTATGTGAAAAAATTGACGTCTCGGCAGCAGATCTTCCTCCTCCTCCTCCATTCTCCGGCAGAAAACAGCAGCAGAAGAGAAAGAACTTCGACCCGACTTCGTCTGATGTTGCACCCAAGCGGACAGGTGGTCCAGCTGTCTCTAACAGAGGAGTCCACTCTTCTTCAGTCCAAAGCAATGACCCAGTGTTATCAGCATTGTCCAGCATCCAGTTTTCGCTCTCCGACATGAACTCCAGAATTCAGGCTTTAGAGTCCGGTCCATCAACTAGGTCCTCGGCAAATCCTCTCTTCTCTGGCCCGTTTTCGAGAACTCCACTTCAGGCACGGCGCGGCTGCCCGTGTTTACTCCGCAGCTGGATGATGACGTCACCAATACAGCGACGGCGACTATTCCGCGAAGAACGATGGGAAGTGCAGTTCCCGTGTCTTCAGGCGCTCCATTCTTTCCGCCGGCTGCGGCGATTTCTCATCAGTTGAGAAGCCAAATCGTGGCAGGTAATGATGTCAATCTCGTTAAAATATTATTGTGCTCAGAAATGAGTGAGAAGCGTGTTGTTGATTGCGGCGATGTGTCCGTTATGCTTAAAGACAGCGATCCCCGGCTTTCAAAAATGTTAACACTAGCTGAATTTAACGTGGCATTTGAGGTTTACAGAGATGTTATTGGCGAAATCTATCCGTCTCGTAGAGCTGAGCTGGACACATATTTGGCAATTATTTCTGACTTGGCTTTGACTATGGAGGAACTCTCTTCTATGACTATCACAAATCATTCTCTGCAAAAGCTGCTATGTTTATTCAACGTTTTAATCAGAGATTGGACTGGTCTGTAGTCGACTTAACCCTCAGAAGCGCTTAATTTTTGATTTGTCTGCTCCCCATAATGATGCCGCTCAAAGTATCAACAGTCTAATTCCTTTAACTCCGTTTTCTCTCTTTTACGCAACTGTCGACGATGCAATTAAATTAAAAAAAAAAAGCAGGTAGGGGTGCCTGGCTCGCAAAATCAGATATTACAGACGCTTTTAAAATCATGCCTTTACATCCATCGCAGTGGCATTTATTTGGCATTAAATGGAGGGAAAAAATGTTAATTTTTCGGTCAGGCTTACTTTTGGCTGCCGCAGTAGTCCAAAAATATTTGATACACTTTCAGAGGCGCTTTGTTGGATTCTTCTTAATAACTGCAAAATACCGCACGTGCTCCATCTTTTAGACGATTTTCTGCTAGTAGATTAAAAAAAATGCAAAGCCAGAGAGATGCATTTCGGCGTTAAAACACACTTTCGCCGATTTAGGTGTTCCCCTTTTCTGAGGAAAAAACTTTAGGTCCTCTTAAAGTTATTGAGTTTTTAGGCATTACTTTAGATTCTAATTTAATGCAAGCTTCGTTGCCCCTTGAGAAATTAAATCGCATTAGAGAAATCATGAGAAATGCTCAGATGTCCACATGTTTTTCAAAAAGAGATTTGCTTTCTCTGCTAGGCCATCTTAATTTTGCGATGCGTATAATTCCCCAAGGCAGGTCTTTTATTGCCAGACTCCTCGATATATCTATATCAGTTAAAGATCTTAAGGACATAGTTACCCTAGATGCAGGCTGCAGATCAGATCTCAGGTTCTGGTCTTTGCTCCTTAATAATTGGAATGGCATTTCTTTTTTCATAATGACGATCTTGAGTCTTCTGCAGCCCTTAAATTGTATACAGATGCTGCGCCTTTTGTCGGTTTTGGGGGGGTTTTTAATGGTCAGTGGTTTGCGAGTAAATGGCCAAAGGAGCTGATATCCATGCCTGATAATAATTTATCTACTGCTCTGTTGGAATTATATCCCATTGTGATAGCTTGTATTTTGTGGGGCAAACAATGGTCCAGAAAACAAATTCTGTTCTTTTGTGATAATGAGGCAACTGTTAACATCATTAACCAGCGCAAGCTGCATGCATCCCTATTCGCCATATAACTTGTAAATTTTGGGACGTCTTTTGACCATTCGATCAATAGGACCATCAGGCCCCCTTAAACGTTCGATAGATGACCGCCATAGCACCCTAACTTACCCCATACCCAGAAACCTAAACCCTAAACCCGACCTCGCCACCTAACTGACCGTTGAAGGTAAAGTGTCAGTTTGTATGACGATCTCGGGATACGCCATTATATACCGAGCGTTTTAAGGGGCCCCAAATCAGTCCGTATGTTGACGACGGTCAAAGACCAAAACGTCCAGTCTGTGCAAATTGCACTAGGACTGCGTCATGTTAACAAGGTCCACCAGGTCGCTCATTGCAGTTCCGTTTATCAACCGTTTTGTACAGCGCCCTACTTGGGTATCTGGTCTTGGATAACTTCATTTTTCAAGCTGCTCACATTCCAGGCTTAAAGTTGCAATCAAGTTGCTGATTCACTTTCTCGATTGAATTTCAGAAATTCCACCTCCTGTGTCCAGGTTCAGCATCAACCAGCTTGGTCTGCCCTCCTTTCAGCCAAACAGTTATAGATTAGACATGACCCTTCAATCATATATTGATTCAGCAGCTAAGTACATGCGCAGTGGTCTAGCAACATCGACATTAAAAATGTATGACACTGCTTGGTCTCATTTTAGTTCTTTTTGTGCCACCTTCTCTGTAAATGTACTTCCTGTCAATATTTCATATGTTAGTGCTTTTATAGTTCACTGTTTTGAGTCCCGTAAAATGCAGCCATCATCCATTAAAAGTATGATCGCCGGCATCCAATTCCACCTGCGCTGCTTGGATCCATCTACCTCAAGCTTGCTCGAAAATTCATCAATTCGTCTCCTGCTCAATGGACTTAAAAAAGAGAAACCTAGAGGCAATGATCATCGTCTCCCTCTCACACTAACACTTTTGAGAAAATTAATATCACATCTGAGAGCGGGATGCTTTGGGGTTTACACTGATATGATGTTAGAATCTGTTTTGCTTACTGCTTTCTATGGCTTTCTCAGAGGTGGCGAAGTTCTCAACACGCACAGATTCCTTTAATCCGTCACATGACCTCACAATATCTGATGTTTCAGTTTTTTCTCACTACTTCACCATATTTCTGAAACACTCAAAATCTGATAGGAACAGGGAAGGAGCTTCTGTTCACATTGCTGGAACTAATTCTGCTTTTTGTCCTCTGTCTTCTATGTCGGCTTATCTGAGGAGTCGTCCTCAAGCTCGTCCGGAGGACCCATTATTTACTACGGAGGAGGGGAAGCCTATGTCCAGAGCCTGGTTTGCATCCCGCTTCCGCCTGCTTTGTCTATACTGCGGGCTTCCCCCCGGGCGTTTTTCAGCTCATTCATTGCGCATAGGGGCTGCTACAACGGCTGCTTCCTCTACTTCCATTTCTACCCTTAAAGCTATGGGTAGATGGTCCTCGGCAGCTTATGAACGGTATCTCCGGCCAGATACGCGAGCTATCCTTGAGGCTCAGAAAGCTATGAGCGATGCTTGTGATCTGTAGTCAAAATAAATATTGCTTCAGTAATTATTGGCTTACAGTTCTTTAGATCTAGCTTCATTTTCTGGCTATTTAACGTAACATTCTTTTTTTTTTCTCGCTCTCTCTTTAGCTTATTCTTATAAACTAAATAAGATTGGCTTATTGAACGCTCATTCAATCCTCACCTGGCTCTTTTGCTAAAGGAGCCAGGGATGATTGCCTGGTATGGTCTGTTGGGGGATTTGTTTTGCTGCTTTCCCAGTTTAAATGGGAAATTGTCCCCAGAAGCTGCTGCTGTTACCTGACTAGCTTTCATGGAGCTCATGAAAAGGATGGTAATTTAGAACAGAGCCATACCGCCAAATGTAACTTTAACAATCATGCAAATAAATATTTTGGAAAATAACTGTTTTTGTGGTATTCTTGACTCAAGTGGTCCTGACTGAAATCTAGCGTACAGCGTTAGTTCAGGCAGGCCACGTAGTCAAGCTCCGCTATCAGCTGATAACTGTCTATCAGCTGATCTGATGGATACGCCTTCAATTAGTCTTTCAATCAAGGGCCTTATTTAAAGGCATTTTTTAGTCTGTTTGCTAGTTGCTTCCACTGCATGCTTGCAACCCACCTCCTCCCCTAGCTCCTCCTTTAACTCTAAACTTAATCAGTGTCATTCTGTTTTCACTGATGCATGCTCTGTTCTTAAGGGGGGATTTGTTTTGCTGCTTTCCCAGTTTAAATGGGAAATTGTCCCCAGAAGCTGCTGCTGTTACCTGACTAGCTTTCATGGAGCTCATGAAAAGGATGGTAATTTAGAACAGAGCCATACCGCCAAATGTAACTTTAACAATCATGCAAATAAATATTTTGGAAAATAACTGTTTTTGTGGTATTCTTGACTCAAGTGGTCCTGACTGAAATATTATACTGTCTTTTACAGGTGTGCCATATGGGTGCAGCATCTCAGGAATGCATCTTTGTAAGAGGATAAGCTCCCAGCGGCTTACTCTCAACTACAGGGTGTGCAGTGCACGTTTTCACGCTACCCAGTTCAAGAGGCCATCTAATGTCTATGTATATACTGAAAAACATCACAATAAAATTAAAATATGAAATTGAATTCATAAAGATGCTTAATATTTGGGAACATCTATCTTTCTCATATTATTGTAGCCATGCGGGATTGAAATGGGATGCAGTGCCCACAATGATTGATGCCTCTAATCCACCACCCCCATTGGAGTTGGAGTTAAGGAGAAAGCCACCAAAGCCACATCAGGAGTTAGCACCAAAGAAACGTAAGATAAATATAGGAAAATATAGGTATAAATACAGGGATACTATGAGATGCCAGTAAAATTGTATCCATTTTAGAGTGAAAGCTCAGTTGCTCCAGATTTCAGTTTGAGTTTCAATCGCAATATCCATTTTAGAGTGGTAGTCTTATGGTCTTAAGGGAAAGTAACACCTTGTTGCTTTGCTGTAATGTGATTTTAGTTAATATTTTCCAAATTTGTGTTTGTTTTACAGGCAAAAAAATAGTATTGTTTACCTGCCAAATGTAGGCTCATGCACTGCAGTGTTCAACAACCCACTGCTTCTGAAACAGGGCCTTCGTTGCCACTGACACCATTGTTTCCACCAATGGCATTGACAACAGGCCTCAAAGCTGCTTCCAAAGAACATGCCCTGAAGATGAAGATTATGAGCCTGAAGGTACAGGTGTGCAAACTTAAGGGAAGTGAATCAGCTGAAGAAGACCAGGAAGGCTGGTGTTAACAAGGAGTCAGTGATGAAGCAGATGAAGAAGTTCTTACCAGCCAAAGCATTTGCTTTTGTGAGTACACAGATACATGTCTCAACGGAAGGCTCATGGTTTTCGATGGACCACTCAGGACAAAGCTTTCTTTTTGTCTCTGCTACATGCCAGTCCAAATTATTACCGGCTACTGTTTAAAGTGATTTCTATGCCATCTGCCCACACACTGCAGAAGCTTATGAAGTCTATTGATTTCAAACCTGGCTTTAACCACAGCATTCTTGCCACAATGATGCTATCAGAGTGTTCTGCCTGTGGCATCCACCACATCTGATATAGAAAATTCGCAACAACTGGCGCAGCAGCGGTTTCACACTTGATGGTGATCACATCTTCTGGGGCATTTTGGAGGATCTGTATACTTATGACAGCAAACAGGACATTTGATTGTGTTGCCATCTTACTAAGAAGCACTGTGCATTCTCCCACAGTTTGCTTCCATGAGAGTAAGGTTTGCTGACTCAATTCCTGGGAATAAGGACCTTGGCACAGGTAAAGCAGCTCAGAAAGAAGATGCTGTTCTCATCATATAAGAACAGCATATATGATGTTCTTCATCATACAAGAAGTAGTTTTAAGAAGAACGTCCTCTTCTCAGTTCTCCGTGCATGCGCCCATAAGGAAGTAATGGAATAGCCAAATAAAGTCGTTATTTATGTGTTTTTTTTTTTGCACAAAAAGTAGTCTAGTCGCTTGATAAACTTATAATTGAGCCACTGTAGGCACATGGAATATTTAAACATTTTCTTTAATGACTTTATGGGCCCTCAAGAGCCAGTCCCTTAGGCAGTCTATGAAGGAGTGATCCAGCTCTCAGATTTTAATCAAAAATATCTTTATTTGTGTTCCAAAGATGAACGAAGGTCTTACGGGGTTGGCACAGCATGGGGGTGAGTAATTAATTACTTAATTTTCATTTTTGGGTGAACTAACCCTTTAACTAACATGAACAAAACATTACAGTTTTTATTAAAGGGGTGATGAACTGAGAAATCAAATTTTCCTTGAGCTTTTGACTTCTAAGAGGTCATCATATTATAAGAATATCCTGTAAGTTTCAGAACTGAAAATGTCCTTGTTAGTCCAATAAAAGCTTTTATTGACAACAGCCTCAACAAACGACTAGTTTTTAAAAGTGGGAAACTATGACGTCAACGGGGTTAAAACACCACCCCCGCAGAAGAAGATCAATGCCTGCTTCAACACGGCTGGTTCAGTCCTGCCCACTCGATTCCGCGCATTACACGCATAGCTAAGTATAGCATAACATACATGCCTACCTTGTGATGACAAACCGTATCGAGCAGAATATTGTGCAGTGCCTGGTTGTGGAAGACAGTCGCTGCATATGCTTCCTGTTGATTCCAATAGGACTACATGGATAAACTTTATTTTTAATGACATTCCAGCTGATGAGGGTAAAACATTGTCGACTGTTTGCTTCATTTCATTGAGGATTGTTTTGTAAACAAGACTGGATTTGCAGACCGATTAAGAGTAACGCCCGTTCCACACATACCCCGTTTGCAGTGCCGTATGCGGTCCGTATTTTTCCGTACCCATGTTAACAGGTTAGAGCTTTCACACTGCACGCGAATGCAGTCCGTCGATCCGTTCCAGTTGCGGTGCGAATACAGCAGTGCAGAGATCGTTTCTGTGCCGAGTCTATTTCTGCTGTGCTGCAAACGCAGAAATAAAGTGACAGCGCACGGTTTGTGGTAAAAATTAACTCAGATTGACCTCTAAATGTATTAGTTTCACCATAAATGCATTTAATTCAATAAAACATGTAATCTCTCCATAAATGTATATTTAATTGTTTCATCTTTTTACTTTAAGACATTACTTCTTAATATATATATAGAAGTAATGCATGGAATTGTATGCATTCGTTGTTAAAATTGGGTTTAAACGTGCATGCATCCATTAAAGTTTGTAAAAGTGTACAAAGAGAATTGCAATGCTGGCAAAACTTTTATTTTAATAAAAGTTGCTGCATAGGGTGAACATATTTTGATTAGCAAAAACCAGGACACATGGTTTAGCAAACAAATGAAACTCGAAGTTTACTCAAAGATGCCTTATTAATTAATAATAATTTAAAATACATTTAAAATAGGCTATGCCCCCTCTGTGGATAGAAAATTGTTATATTAAGATACAAATTCAAATAGGCTTCTCAGAGGATGCTCAACATGTTTTATGACAGGTTTAAAAATAATGAATGAAATAATGATAAAAAAATAATGTCTCTTCTGTATTAGAAAAATAAATATATAAATATTAATTGGAATAAGAAATACCTTCAAATTGAACAAAAATACCTCTCACAAACTTACAAAAACGAACTAGTTTTCTTCCTCTTTATCCTGTTTTTCTTCCTCATCCTCCTTGTTTGCCCATCTCCTATATTTTGCTGTAAAGCTGATCTTTTTTTTTTTTGAAAACCGACATGACTTTATAAAAAACGGCCAGGACAGGACATGAAAACAGGACATGTCCTGGGATAACAGGACTGTTGGTCACTGGTCACCCTATTGCTACATAACTTCTGAATTTGTAATAAAAATAGTGAGTGTTTGTGGTACAGCATACGCACTGGAAACGCAGGCATATGTAAAAGCATTTTAGCGCGTGCTGCTCCTGTACTGGATACGCACCGCAACACTCACCGCATACGCACTGCTGTGTCGTCTATATTGGATCTGACAGGAATTGTACAACACACGTAATCCGGTTGCCTTTTGACAACATTGGACGTTTTCCCCACGTGCACCGACGGGTGAGTTAATCTCATTATAATATGCAAAACTGTTATCCACTCACAGCAGTGGGCGTTTAAGTCTTCAGTGCGACACACCCATAAAAACCGACCGTTTTTCAGGTAGGCTCACAACTTGGGTACAAAATAGCCTATTACTTATTCATTTTGATGTTTTTGAATGCAAAAACCAAGCGAACGTCATAAATTGACCCCAGACAACAATATAATAAAATTTAAAAAGCCAGTTCATGACCCCTTTAATCTTTGTTAATATTGTTCATAAAAATCCAACTGTTCATTGTAAGTTCATGTTAGTTCACAATGCATTAACAAATGTTAACAAATACAACCTTTGATTTTAATCATGTATTAGTAAATGTTAAAATTAATTTTAAGATTATAAATGCTGTAGAAGTATTGTTCATTCTTAGTTCATGTTAACTAAGGTATACTAATGTTATCTAATAGAAGTGTTACCCCCACACTGTAACTTCGGTTAATGAATTGTGTACTTCTACAGAAAATGTATCAGATATAAAGACACCATCTTGTCTACAATGATATTCTTTGGCCCTGTCCCAATATCCGCACTTGCGCCCTTGTGCCCCTCAATGCGCGTTCTCGCTAAGGGGTGCAAGACCATAGGGTGTCCCAATTCTCTAATAGTGTTCTCCAGGGGTGATCATAAGGGCACTTAATGCACCCTTTTCGCAAGTGCGCATCAGACCTCACTTTGCTGTAGGATATTACCCAGAATCCTTGTAGTGTTGTGACGTTTCGAACAGCTAACCAATGGGGGAGAACGGTTGCTATGGTGCTGTTCGGGGAGCGCAAACTCCGACGAGAAAGGAAGCCGGTGTGGTGAAGTGTTCAAATGTAAAAATATTAGTGTTATTAAGTTACTAAATGTAGTTTTAAGAGTTTTTCACTCGAGAATGTAGTTGTTTAAAGCTCAAATCTGTGGTTTATTTATAAAGATAGCGCCTATTTAAAAAAATGTATCTGACGTTTTCGGAGTTCCAGGTGATCACCGGGCGGCGGGCCGGTGCTCAGCGCTCTGTACCCCGCCTGCCACATCCTTGCCCCGGCTAGTCATTCTGACGTTTCCCGCGGGCTCTGTGTCTAACGTTAGTGGTTAAACATGAGCTATAAATCGGCTGGTGTATATCTAACAGGCGATCTTTGGTCTCATTAATCTATTATTGTTCCCTGGCAAATCGTGGGGAAAGTGAAGTTTTATAACTATATTTAGGCTATTTAACTGTAACGTTGTAACGTTAGCCTGTTATATTTGACTGAATCTTTTAGCTTGCCTTATTTCTTGACTTGTACAGCTTCTTATACTTTTTAGGCTACTTATACTTTAATAATGTCTATTGTTGATCAATAAAACTAAAATTTAACAAAAAAAGACAGGGTTGTGTCATTTGATTTCATATAAGAATATTTTAATATATAGCCTATAACCAACATGTATTTTTTCATGAATGGGATGGGAAGAAATTCATTATCAATTTCCATAATAACAATTAAAATTGCATTTCGAATCGCTGTGAATACGGTAAGGCAGTATAAGCTCAGGTAAACCTCAATCACAATTTATCTTTGCCAAAACTGTTTTAATATTAATAACATTAATAGAAAGGTTGGTAGCTAAGAGTAAAAAAAGATATTGATTTTTTCATTCAAAGGATTGTGTCATATTACAGCTATTATAAGCGGCACACACATTAGTCAAATGAACAGTGTTTGCTGATCACAACAGAACTGACGTAGATTTTTGACGTGTGCAAAACTGTCCCAATTCTGCTCTTCACAGCTTCGGGCCCTTGCGCACTTTCTTCGCTAAGTGCACTTTCAACAAGTGTCCACTTCCAGGAAGGCCTTAGGGCTCAAGTGAGAATTGGGACTGGGCCATTAGCTGCAGATGTCTAATTAATTTTTTTTCTACATTCAGTTTCTTCCGAGTCCATTCCTGGGTTTATTGCACAAAATGCAGAGAGCATGCCCCCCCTCGAAACTAGTGGTAAATGAGTGGACAATTCTTCAGTTACCTCGACACCAGCGGATTCAGTGATGATCTGGAGCAGATGAACTGTTCACCATGACCACACCAAACCCCACTCCTCTGCAACTTATTACACCAGAGCCTGTGATTGCCCATGTCACGGCCCCAGACCCAGTTCTTCCACCAGTCACACCAGCCTCAGCTCCAAAGAACCCACCACTGTCTGTCCTTGTTCCAAACGGTCCATTAGAGCCCACAAATAGACCACCAATGAGGGGACCATGTGGAGCTAAATGCCGAAGGCAGTGCTCTGGAAAATATTCAGAAGAGAGGCGGCAAGAAATCTGGTCTGAGTAGTGGAATATGACGTATGCACAGAAATGGGCATTTATCTTTGCCTCAGTCAGCCAGGTTCCAACGGAAAAGGTCTGTGCAGGCCCGGGTGCAGGATGAAATGACTGAGGGGGCATGTGACATTGTTAAGGGGGCTTAACTTTATACCATCAATGAACAATCACAATACACACCTTGCTTTGGAACAACGGATTTTTAAATGCAGCGCTCTATAAAACACTCCATATGCAACTTCACAGGTAACTGTGTAATAAAAAGATAAGCCAACATAATTTATTATTCATATATGAACTCTTTTTCACGCTAAAGTTTAAAATATTTTGACTGACTCCCCAGAGTGAGTTTTTATTTTAGAACGTTCCCCCTTAAGGTTTCCATGGCAACGCGTCATATTTGTCACGTGACACACCACAGCCACAATAATTAATGATGTGTATCGATTTTATTTAGTTTTTCCTTTTATATTCAAAATATTTACAAACTTACTTACCATGTCATCAACTATCTGATATTCCGATTGTCAAAAATGTGTAAGAGAGTTTTTTGTCTTTTAAAACCTTATAAATAATCTTGATCTTGATCTGTAACGTGAGAAGGGTTCCACCATGTTTATTTGCGCCACAGTTCAGAGAGTCCTATCAGTCATCACCAGTTTCTCCCGAAATATATGTAAGAAAGTGGCCGGTGAACTGTGAGAAGAATGGAGTAAACTTTATAGTCACTTCCACTATGTTTGTCTGATATGAATAACACACGTTGGCAAATTATATTTGAATAGATTGTTATTGCTGCTTCCACAGACATCCGTGTGTCTTTTACAAACTCCAAATGTATTGTTTTACTAGTGCTTATGTGTATTTCAATGTCTAAAACCTAAAATAAAATTTTTGTTTTGATACGACAGCGCTGAGCTTGTCGCCTCTGGCTCAGTGCCAACCAACGCGTCGAATCTGGTAGTGATGTCATGTCACTGAACATTACATCCCATTTGGGGCCGTACCGCTGCAAAAGATTAAACATTTATTTGTAACCATGAATACAAAAATGAAACTGAGGGGGCACAAATCATATCTGAGGGGGCAATGCCCCCTTTTGCCCCTCGTGGCGCCGGCCTGGGTCTGTGCCAATTCCAGTCAGCAGCAGAGCAGGGGTGTATTCCAGAAAGCAAGGTTAACTCAGATAAACCTTGAACTCTTGGTTGATTAACCCCAAACTTGCTTACTCTGGGTATGTCGGTTCCAAAACACCTGTGAGGAGTTAGTTTAATCAACCTCCTATCGGTAACCCAGAGTTAATGCGCGCGCACGGCGAGTACATAAAGACATTTTCAATGGATCGCAGAAATCAGGAGTCACCATGGAAACCAAGGGACAAAAAACGAGCTACATACTTCGGTGAAACTGAGTTGGAGGTTTTAATGCTTGCTTATGAAGACTACAAGCCCGTTATATATATATATATATATATATATAATATATATATATATATATATATATATATATATATAAAAAAAATAAATATATATATATATATATATATATATATATATATTGCTGCATCAGCAAAAGAAAGAGAGTTGGCTTGGCAAAAAATAACGGATAGAGTAAATGCATGAGTTTTATAAATTATAAAACAATATATATATAAATGGGATATTTTCCCCTGTCATTAGGCAAAAACTATCTGTCAGGAGCCAATCAGAGTCTTCATACATATCCGCACCAAGATCCCTGTCCCCAGATTATTAATCACCTGCACCTGTTTCCAATCCGCACTCATTGTCCCAGCCAGCATAAAAACCCCGGTTCCACAGTCATTCCCCGTCAAGCCTCCAACAGGAAGAGACCAAAAACCGTTCTCTCTGCTTCCTTCCCAAATCATCATCTGCCTAGAACGTAAAGTATACTCACCTGAAATCTACTAACCTGTGTGTTCCTGTTCCGATGTTCCCAGAATCCGCTCCTCGGTTCCTGTTTCCTGAGTCCTGGATCCAGTGTTGAGTCCCGTTCTCCTCCGGATGATCTAAAAAGAGAAGCAAGCGAGTATTACTGAACTGGTTAATTCGCCTTTGAAAGCACCAAAGGAATCTACTCACGTGGAGTTCTCTCTGGGTCTCGTCTACACTCCGACGATCTAGAAGAGGGAAGACGGAGAGTCAGTGCAAGTATCCACAGTCACGAAATTCCTTATCAAGAGGATTCACTCACCTGGAAAACTCCTGCCACGAATCCTCTTCACAAGCACCATTGAGCACCTGAAAACCTGAACTCTTACCTGTTCTTTTATATAAAGAAAAGTGTATATTCATCACTTACCTCTGTGTTCGCGTCTGAATCCTGACACTATCTTGGGCATGTAAAAATAGACAAGTAGCCTATTTACTTGTTGGCCTCCATACATTTCTTAATATTACAGTAGTAATGCACATAATTGGCTAGTTATATGTTAGGTTCTTATAAGGTGTAACTGTTAATCCTTCTGGTGCCAGAAGAAGTGTGAGTCAAGTCAAAATTAAACAAAAACATTCTCCAGCAAGGTAATATTTTCTAAACTTACTAAACTAGTTACTGATGCCATGTAATTTAGTATCTAATGTAATTTAGTTTTCTATGTAGCCAATAGAAAGAAGGCTGACCCCGGATTTCCACTAACTGCAGAACGGCTGCGGATCGGCTCCGCTGCGTGTCGGATCCGTGCTCCGCCGTCCTTCAATACCTACCAGATACAGATTTGTTGCGGAACGGCTGCAGCCATGACTGACAGCTGAAGTCATGAGGACACACTATATCTCGCGAATTTACGTTTGATATAACAGGATTTAGTTTCTATAAACACAACCACAAAACCAGCAACAGTTTGTTTCCATCCAGAGGAGTACAGGGGAAATTTTCTTTTTTTTTTGAGATTATAGTGATTCTAGTACAATATTTATAATTAAATATAATCAACTTATAAAATGCTAAATGTTTATTTGGGTTCATTTTTGAATAGTAGTGGGAAAGTAGAAGGCTGTGTAAATAAAGTTAACTATTGTTCTTGTTGGAAAAGGGAAAACTATATTTTTATTTTGGAAATTACCGGATGTTTTATGTAGTTTCTGTGCTCGAGTTCCTGCGGCGCTCTCCGGCATCCGGCAAAAATAGAAACTCTGCTATCTTCTCCGGAGGGCTGCGCGTCGCCGGAGCTGGGACGGAGTCGGAATGCAGCCGTTCCGCAGTCAGTGAAAATGCACACATTGACTTTAATGGAAACCTATTGACTCCGCCGCCGTTCCTGAGCGGATCCGCAGCCGTTTTCGCAGTTGGTGGAAATTGGGGGTTAGGCCTGTAAAACAGGTGGGGTCCACCTCACCTCAGCTGAGGAGCTGGCACTGTCCCTGAATAAAGGGCGACCTGTGGGCGATGGGGTACCAGGGGGAAGTTCGTCAGACTCAGATACCAAGACAAGTGGCTTAGTAAAATGTGAACCATATTAATGCTTATGATTGATTGATTGATGTGTTCACTGTTTTTGTCAGTATTTTAATAAAGAAAATCATCAACAACTTTCACCATTTTAAAAAGCCATTTTGAATGCATTTTACAGTCATTGATTCACTTGTCCAGTGTGCATGCTGCTTTGACTGCAAATGCTGTATACTGCAATCTCACTCAGTACTCTTAGATGTTCCTAATGTCCTTCTTTATTTACGAATATATACTGAGTATTGAATATGCATGATTATCTTATTGGTTTAATTATCTTGCAGTTGCTGATGGCCACATTGTATTATTGGATCCTCTTGCAACACCACATCAGGCATGTTATATACTGGGTGGCATAATTGTAGTGCCCCAAAATAAAAACTGGTGTCTGTTTTCTTCACTGCTGACATTGTTCAATTCGGAAACAATATCAGCCGAAGATGTTACTTTGAAGTTTTTCGAGTTGGCACACCTCCATGAGCGCCAGCTTCCACCATGGTGTGGAACAAGAAATTACGCACAGACCTGGAGGAATTTTGATTTTGATGACTTTTCTTCAGTGGTGGCCAATTCCAACTCTAGGAAAGTGGAGGTGGTGGGAGTTGAAGCTTCAGGGCATGGATGGATAGCCATTCTGCAGCCAAGACAAAAAAAATGCCCAGGCTGGCTAAACTCAAAGGTGTGCAACTGCGACGTGGGTCAAGGTCCATGTTCGTGAAGAAATCCCATGGGGAGGAGGACTTCATAGAACTGGACTTCCTGCAGAAGAAGTTCAATCCCTGTATACCTACCACATTGAGGCCGCAAGACTCAGGTGTGGAGGAGGCCAGAAGACAGAGATCCTAAAGAATCTTGTTCCCCTCATGCCTCCTACCAGGAGGTTTTTCTGGAGCTCCTTGGCAGTCAGAAACCTCTAAAGAATATGGATAGAAATTAAGCCCCACTGGCCTATTCTCTCTCTCTCTGTTCTGTATGCTGCTGTTTGCGCTTTGCATGTTAAAATAAACCCTTTGATAAATAAAATAAAAGCAACTGCGTTTTGTGCATCATATTGTTTACCTGGACAGTCGTGTAGTTTGAGGAGGCAAATTTTCCAATGCCATTTGGCCTAATGTTTGCCTTTAGGTGGGTGACCTCCACCTCGTCTCCTACATACAGACTCGACCAATCGCCTCTTCCCTCTATAATGAGTCATCATGGAGTTTGGATCCACATCACAGACAAAGGTCCAGGATGGGAATTACCTGGAAAAAAACAGCCCAGTGTCACACAGTTGAGAGTGTTTTTCAGTCCTGGTCCAGGAATCCCCAACCCTGAATATTGCCTATGTTTTCCCAAGGTCAATTTACCTAAACTGTGTATCTCTTAATTTATAGGGGACTCTGGGATAACTGAGAAATATGATAGCTTAAATTTACCAAGCTTAAGTTAGGATACCAGGATAAAGTAGCCAACTAAATATTCAATTTATGATTTTAAATTCACTCGCTTTTTTTCCCTTTCCCTGCAGACTCAGATAACCAGCATTTGATGATGTCCTGTTCTTCACCAGTCATACATGGGGAAGGAGGACGGAGGACCTCCTAAGTCCTAGCAGCTCTTTCTGTCTCCTCTGTTACAGCCAATGTTGTCTTATTGTTACTTTAACAAACACGCATGGTCGCCCATATCTCCTAGAGAGGGTGCAGTTCTTCACGACCCTCTTCAAACGAAGGGACACTACCATTTCTAATTGACATTTAATTTGCAGTGGTGGTGGTCATATGTCTATATTATTTTTGTCTGAGACAAATGGCTTGGTGACTGTAGTGGGTTGCCATCCTAAGATTAATACAATTTTTTTTTTTTATTATGTTTTCAATTACTTTAAAAACATTAAGATATCATGACAGAAAAAAAAACATTAGTTTGAGTCTCTAACAGGACATTTGAATTGATTTTGTACCCACATATCTGCACCAAAACATAATATATTTTCTATTACTGTAGCCTACATTAGATTACTTATTTTTTCGTTCTTTATGTGTTAATTTCATATGAACATTCATTTTTCATTTTTGTGTAATTCCATGTCTGTAACTTTCCTTCGCACTGGAAGCACATAACGTTAAATGACTATCATAAAATCTTCAAATCCTGTCAACCTTTTCAAAGTTAATAATTCCTTTTAAGGTAAAAATAAAGTGATTAAACACTTAATCCTGTCAGGTATTCTGTCAACTGTCATTAATCGTCGTAATAGTTATTACTATAATATATTCTATGAACTTGATACTGTTTATTTGTCGGTGACTCTGTGTGGTCGATAGAGGGCAGTAAAACACTTCTGCTGTTAGCTGTGTCTGCCTGAAATGGCGAATCTAAATTCAGCTCACACACTTATCCTTTACTTCATTCATCAAAACCAACATACATAAACTGAAAAACATTCGCAACGATTATAAACTGTTAAAATAAAAGCGACCATAATCAATCACTTAACGTTAGATATTTAAATATTTAGAAAGAATACATTGTTATTTTTTCTCTTTTCCAATTTGTGATAAATCTGGTTATGTGTTCAGCTTACTGAATATAGTGTTACTGTCATTTAACCGACGGCTGCGACTGATTTATATTTCAGAAACATAAACGGATGGACATGAATGACTGTGACGCACCAATAAAAACACACGCTGCAGCGCATGACGGGAATGGAGTTGTATTTCGAAAATACGCACATCCAAATACTTGCAGTTTACTGTTATTTTCTTTCCAAAAATAAAGGGTGACAGCGAATCAGCGACACTATACACTAGTGTCTCGTCGTTAAAATTAAGTTGAAAAGTGATCAAATATGTTTATGTTTGAATTAGTTCAAACAAATAGTGATGCTCCAAAATAGCAGCTTCATGGGCATTAACAGTTTATATTCTCGCGAGATTTACGTGGAGTGGGATGTGTCCACACTCTTTTTATGTATTACTGTACATACAATTAGCAGTGATGCTGTGAGAACGAATGAGAAAATGTGTTAAAACAAACGCACACAGCTTACCAGCTTCCGAATAACACCAGTTTCAGCCTACTCGCCAGATTCACATCACATCCCATGAGTGTCAGCCTGAGGACGTGAACTCTCGCGATGATTTGCTATTCCTTCGAGCTTACAGAGACTTCCTCTTTTCTTTTTTTTATCATCCAAAGAACAGCACAGAAATACGACATGCTGATAGAAATTACAGGACATGATTAAAAAAGCAACGTTTATCCTCCGCTATCGTTTCAGCATTCAGGGCGGCGTGAATTCTCGCGTGTTTCTCACGCGCATCTCGCGAGATTCGCGTCATTCGCTCTCAGACTCCATGATCTGATCCCGAGCGGAGCGGCTCGATCATAACTGCGTGTTCCGCGCGCGTTCAGGAGCGTCGTGCGGCGCTCACATCTCCGCTCAAATGGACGAGGAATGATATTATGAGGATGGAGAGCGTTAAACTGAAGAAGAGCAGCGCTCTGAGTGTGGCCTTGAGAAGCACAGCAGATGAAGAAGATGATGAAGGCCAGAGAGCATCGAAACAGACTGAGCTCAGACCAGCCCAGGACCAGAAGCCAGAGCCCAGCTGAACTCAACATGGTAAACAAAGCCTGTAAAGGCAGCTCCAGTCTGCTACTGAGGAAGAGGAGGGTGAAGAGGCATGTGTCCGCATAAACTCATCACACAGCCGGAGTCTGGACCGACAGACGCTGCTGAGACACAGAGCCAGTCCACAACTACAGCTGTCAGACCGCCAGTGGGTCCGCCAGGACCTGCGTCGGGGCTCCATCCATGTGCACGACCGGCTGCTGGCGTGGGTCTCACCCGGCCTGGCCGTTCTGTGCACCGTTGACAGCACCGCAACCGAGATAGCCCAGCGTCTGCAACAGGCCGGCGGAAAATGTGCTCTGTCCCGAGGCTGAATGCCAAAGCTCACCTGTCCACTGACTGTGAACGGGAAACTGCGATGGAGAGTACCTGCCGCACCTTCACACCGGGACTGAGAGCCTCCCTGATCAGCCAGGTGACCGATTACGCCTTCTGCTTCTAGAAAGGGGACCATCCGGGACCACCCACAGGAATATGCATCTACACGCCCTCAGAGGCCAGCGTGACCACTCGTCCCCTCAGGAATCGAGGACTCCCTGCAAAGATTTTGCAGGGTCCGATGTGGAGACCAGTAGTGCTTGTGACGAGCTGAAGCTCCGGGGCCCGGTTCAGCCAGCACCGGGACTCGCTGCGAGCGACGACATGATCCTGGGCACGGCATGCATCCGCATTCAACAGCAGCGCTCGCCGAGGGCCTGGACACATACGGGAGTTCCTCGGACGAGCTGGAACTGGACTGTCCCACAGAGCCCGTGCCTGACGTGGGCCCGTGACTGGTGACCCACCGCCTGCTCTCGGGCACAGTCCGGGGTCAGCGGACACACCGTCCAATTTTCGGACTCCTGGCTCGGCCCTGTATGTTCAGCTGCATGGGTGAGGCCGCCGCCCGGCCTGGTCCGAGTTAGAGGCCTGACAGATCCAGAATGATTTTCTCTTTAAACTGGGATTTAAGGACCCATGCGCGGGTCCAGGAGGAGGGGATGAACACTGAGCTGGATCTCTCCTGCGCTTCTACGCAGGTAAACGACTGATGCTTTTGCTGTTGTACCACTATTTCATGTTCACGGCCTGTGTGAGAGAGGAGTTGTGAGGCAGGTCTCATCGTTTCCCATCCACACAGGAAGAGTTTGCTGTCAGCTGGTGATGTGTGTTCATGGAAATGAGCCCTGAATTTAGAGTAGAAACAGTGACTGTGGCTCATGTACACAAGCTTTCTGCGTGTTGACGTAGGCGAGATCGGTTCACCTTCTCTGTGTATGAGTAAGTCACAGTCTGCTGTTAGTTAAGTGACAAATCCCTTTCAAACCTCCTGAGAGAAGTGTGTCGCCTAAAGTAGTAGTTTTCATCAAGTTGTATTTGTCGATTTGGGAATAGGTGTCGCTGAAATGAATATTGTGGCGAGCATCTAAAGTGTTTCAGTTCAGAGAGGGATTTGCAGACTTTGGCACAGCTTGGCACAAATCTGAGCTACTGCCTCTGACAGTCCAGAGGAGACACACGTGAAGGCAGCAGCTTTATCTCAAGGGAAGTAGTTTCAGTTGTTTAAGAGATCTTTAACTGTGTTTGGAATTGCCTTGAATTCCTCCTTATAGAAAGTTTTACCTTGCAAAGTGCACAAGCTTGTTTTGGAAACACTGAATACATGTGCAGAAGATTTGACTGGAGAGATCAGCTCACTGACACTGAGTTCACGTGGCACGTCACGGCTCAAGCAGTTGTCATATGAGCACGTGCATGTCTCAAAAATAGTGCTTAATTATTTACTTCAGAAGCCTGTGTTACAAATGAATAACTGGTCACACATTATATTAGGTGTCTCTTTAACTATTATGGACTGACTAAATTTTGTATGCACAATGTGCTTATTGTGTTGAATTGTCGAAACACTTGCTGCTGATTGCCATGGGATACGCTAGGGTGAAGTTAGGAACAGGGATAATGGGGCAAGGAAAGGGACAATGTGCAATTATAGATGCGATTACAGAAATGAATTACATGCAGGTATTTTTTATACTGTACAATGTAAAATGTTGCATTTAATCGAATTATTAGCTTTTGGTCTGTTTACACCTGGTATTAAGATGTGTTTGGTCCACTGGTCACAAGCTGTTGAGGATGTCACATGGGAGTTTCAATCTGTCTCTTTGTCTCCACTTTCAACCTCTTCTGACTGATTTCTTCGTAGGGAGGGTCTGATGGGCAGGTGAATGTATGGACTTTTCCAGATCTTTCCATCTAATGGATGAAATAAGCTCACGCAATTTACATATGAACATGAAAGGAGAAAACAAAAAAACATACGGCGAGCAGCAGCTTTCGTTTCTGGTCTGACAGCCGTAAGACCAGCCAAACTGTTGTGTGTGTGTGTTAGAAATGTAGAATGCTGAAAGAACATTGTGCCTGCTACGTTTTTCATCCTGAAAACCAAACTTCAGTTAAAGTTTAAACCCGTCTGTCCCATAATGTTCTTCCCATAATGTTACGCATAAGGTCAGTTGGCGTAGAGAAGACGGTCATTAATTGCAGTTTGAACACATTCGACCACATGAGCGTTAACACTACGAAAGCAATCCAGGCGGATGAGTTTTCTATACATCTGGAAGTGGTGGAAAGTGGAAAAGCTCAAAGCGTTTTAGACCTTGTTTACTCCTGTATTTAGCGTCCACTTTCCGAATCCGATCGACCAAAACGCATTTCAGTAACAGGAGTTAACAGGACCTAAATGTCATTATGTAATATTTAAATAGCCACTAATATAATTTCTGAACCGAATAACCTTGCAAATAGTGTACCTCACTGAAGTGTTTACAAACTTTAAAAACACATGCTGTAAAGTTATCATGAGTTGATGTGTTGACACAAATTCTATATGATGATCCAATGCCCAACATGACCTGCAGTAGCTGTCTTTAAAACTTCATCAGCCGCAAGAAGAACGACATGAATTCACAATTCTCCATGATTATGTTCCCAGGGATCTCTCTCTCCCCTCTCTTTCTCTCTCTCTCTCCCCTCTCTCTCTCTGGTAATAAACATGGCAGTGTTCTCTGCTCCCACGGATGCACATGACATGGCCACAAAACCATTGTGAGCCGCTCTTGTCGTTTGGACGGCGCTCTTGTTCCGGTCTGTTCATTATCATTGAAATGAAAGGCTGAATGCTGTGTTGGTGCAGTGGAGGGTGAAGAGAGAGGGGCTCTGGATATTTAGATGCTGGTTCGCCCGGCCTGTTCTTGGCTCGTGCTCCCTTTACCGTCTCACGCCAGCGTCCATTGGCCAACAGTGGGGCTTCAGGAAGCGCTTTCATTCTACGCCGCTGAGAAAAACAGGGCTGAGAGGAACACGCATGGGGAGGAAAGGGCTGTGGGAGCAGGAGTGGATCTCAGCAACTGTTGGAATTGTTGTCTTGGGGTGAAGAGCTGCAGACTTTTACAGTGTTAACCAGAAGCTACACATACTTTAACAGTAGGAAACCTACTGTGTCGGACATTTCTAACGCCTCTAAATAATCTAAATGTTGCTGAAAAACCCGTTGCACACACACATTCTGCTGCTTCATGTCGTCTGATTTGGTAGTTTATACGTTTTTAGCTAGTAAAAGGCATTTTAGTTTAACTGTATAAGTGAAATGTCCACTTTTTTGCTTTGAAATGTTTTTTTTTTGTTTTTTTATAAAGCAAACATAAGAATAACTTTGATGTTGTGATTTTAAGATGAACACTTACTGGACTGAAGCAACTTAGCTTTACTTGAAGATCAATACATCATTTGTCAAACATCCATCCGGCTGTTGAGCAAAATTCAGGAACTTTTTATGCAAGTAGTTTGTTCAATTTCAAAAAATGACCAAATGAATTGGAGAAAGAAAAACACTAGCTTGAAAAAAGCTACATTTTAATTTCTTGCTACTGATTGCCGCCATATTTATGCATAGTAACTCTATGAAATGATGAATAGTTAAGTGTGCGGGCATGGGAAAGGGATGATAGTCCATAATGATAGCGATAATCTCTGGAGCTTGTCTCTGTTGAGCCTGACTGTAAAGGTTTGCATTGGTCTGGGATCTTGGCAGATGTTGGCTAGATTAAAGCTGCGGGCTCATGTGAGGAGGATTAATGGCTGGTCACCTGATCAGACCCATCAATCATCACCCTGAGTCTGTAGTCAGCATAACGTGTGTGCAGTGTGTGTCCTCCAGTGTTTCCTCGTTTCTGGCATCGGTTCAGAGTTCCCTCCCCCATCTGAAGGCATGCGAAGTGTGTACTCAGACTCTTCGGGAATGTCAGGCATGTATGGCTCAGCTGAAGTGTGTATTGCAACGTGTTACATCAGTCTAAGTAGGCCTGCACGATTTGCACGATGTCATATATTGCGATATACATTTACCAAAAATTAATTTAGCTGATGCATCCAAATTTATCCAAAGCGACTTACAATTGCTATATCAGAGGTCGCACGCCTCTGGAGCTGTAGGGGTTCAGTGTCTTGCTCAGAGTTACATTGGTGTCTCACAGTGGATTCTCACAGGGGGTCTCTCACACCAAAGACAAGTGTCTCATCCACTGCGTCATCACAACCCTGCCATCACCATATAACAAAACAAATGGTTTCATGAGTCAACTTGCTTGGTTCTCAAGGAAAATGGACACACAGATTCAGCGATGATGCTGAAATGTGTATAGTGAAAACTGCACAGTGTTTTTCAAATTAAAATAATATTTTTTTACAAAATTAAATAATGATATCTTTTACTGCAAGCTTGATATTGTCTCAAAAGTACAATAGTTTAAAATAAATATAACAATAAATAAAAACATTTGTATGCTCATGAAAGTAAGATATTTGACCATTATGTCCCAGATTTAAGCAGGACGTGTGTGTGATTGTCAAAACATTTGGTAACTAAACAAAAGTTTAAGTTTACTGGCAACATGTCATAATGTGTACATCACGCGACAATGACTGGTAGGCCACTGTTTTTATTATAGCTTGACACAAATTTCACGATTTCAATTCAACTCCTGTGATTTGATTTCCGATTTTCGAATCAATATCGATTAATTTGGATAAATATTAGGTACAGTAGTTCATTTTTCTAAGAATAGCCTAGAGTTTATCAAGCTCTTGTTCAACAGAAAAAATCCACACTAGTCAACATTTGTAGTGGATCAAAACCTCTCATCAAAGTTTGACCTGAATTTTGAACAGTACCTGTTCTTAACCAGCTTGTTATCTGATATGATTAATCCACCAATTTAGTGATGGGTTGTTGTGTGGGTCCAATATGGAGCCGGGCCTGCTTCACTAATGTTACAGGAAGTTACAAACCAAAACATTATGTTTACGGTTTACATGTGCGTTGCGTATATACTTGTTGTATTCTGCTAGTTGAGTCCTTTTCAATGATATATGGATGATATAAAAGTGAGACCATTTACTTTACTTTTTATAAAATGTTTTTAATCCCACAAGGGGCAATTAGTTAAGAGCATGTCACACACATTTCTCACAACATACAAGCAGCAACTATGTGTCGTGATGCATTATTATTCTGCTAGTTAAAAATGTATTATCATGCAGACAGTTACTTACAGTATTGAACTGAGCTTGTGCGTGTCGACAGTGATTCATGCACATGCATGGCATCACACAACAAGTTCGTAAAGAGCTTTATTCAGTCCATTTTAAAATCTGATTTTGGCCACCTCTCAATTTCTCAAATGGGTTAAACCAGCTTTTAAACCAGCAATAAAATATATTACCTCAGAAGTTCAAGAAAATTTACTAGAAATCCACGCTAATTCAAGGGTGTGCATCTACTGCATGGATGGAGAGAAAGCACTGACACCTGCAGAATTTCATCTGACGGTACTTTTTATTTTACACTACAAAGTTAAATAAGCATATCTGTTCCGTGAGAGCAACAGTACCACATAATGAGTCTGGTTTCTACATGTACAGACGTTTTTAAATCTGAACTCCAAAAAGCAATGAAATTGTCTGACATCCATTAGTGCATACGCAGAGAAACAACTGGAAATACAGCACTGCTTGTTCACTTCATACTCGACATGAGCGAAGGTATAATACATGTATTAAATTGTATGAATCCTGAAAAAAGCACAAACACAGCTGAGGTTGACGCTAAAAGAAAGCAGACAAACGACTAGCAGTGAAAGCAGTAGCAATCCACCACCATGTGGCCACGCCCTTAATTATGCAGAACTTTAAGGCTTAATTAAATTTTAAACGGATGATTGTAAAAAATCCACCCCCTCACAGTTCAATGAAGGGCAAAATTAGCGATAGAACAAAAAAACTATTTGTCACCAGGCTGTAAACATGTTTTTTCTGCTGTGAAGTTAGACATTTTAACATGGGGAGATACAGATTTGACTCACTTTTGCAGCCAGCCTCAAGTGCCCAGTTGATGATTGCTATCATCTGTCTATCTATCTATCTATCTATCTATCTATCTATCTATCTGTCTATCTATCTATCTATCTGTCTATCTATCTATGTCTATCTGTCTGTCTGTCTGTCTGTCATCTATATTCTTTTTCAGACCTTGCGTTTTCCCCTATTCCATTGCCCCGGTCTCAAGCACTTCTGTGTGAATGAATGGCCCTTTAAAGCTTACAAACTTCAAGTTTCTAAAACTTCTTCCAACTTTTTCCTAGCATTTGTCTTGACAAATGTTTTAAAGCTAGTTCTTGATTTATTTTTGCAGTATTTTTTGTCATGTTTAATTGGTATCTCAATCTCTCTGTCACGCTCTTCACCAACACATACTCGCTCTGTCTGTTACGTAACTGTCTCCTGACGAACATCTTGACCCACTCAGGCACGTGTGTGTGTGTGTTGTGTCATGTACACACACTGTGTCATCCTGCTCTTTAACACTCTCACACATCTCATTTTCTGCATGCACAAGTTTTTTTTTATATGTATATACAGTTTGTAGTGTGTGTGTGTGTTTGTGTGTTCACTTCTCCTCTGTGTGCACTAATTTCCGAGTATGGGTTGCCATACTTGGCCTTCACATGCCACTTTTACATTTCAGAAACTGCTGCAGTGTTTCATGAGTCAGTACAGTACAGACAGCCACTTACAGTGTGTCTCATATAAAGCTTCTAGGTTGTTTTGATCCATTTCTTGTGTAGCACCCAGGTGATTTCAATTGCTTTCTCTATAACTGTATAGAAAACACACCTTATATTTACAACTTTACTTCATCATAAACCCATAAATCCAAATTAACTGTAATATGAAAAAATGTTTATTTAAGATAAAACTAAGAATTTTTTTTACTCAATGTTTTATTTAGTTTACTTACTATAACAACTTTAAAAGGCCTTTATGTTTATTGTGATGTCTTTTTAAAAGCGTGCATTATCTTTTTTGTTTTGTATACTATAAAGAACGGGAAAAATCCACCCAAAAAAATTATAAAACCCACAATGATTAATAACTTACTAAAACAGCCTGCACATCAACACTGCCGTCAAGCCAGAATTGTTTCTTTAAATGGTTAAAGTGTTGCTTCATTATGCAGTTGAGGCTCAGATGGTGTGTGTGTGTGACTGCTGTATTGAGCATCTGGATCCAGATGAGATTTCAGGAAGATTCAGCAGCATCTGTTACTGTGCTGAGCTGTCTGGTGAGAAACCCTAGAGGACACAGCGTGTGTGTGCGCGGATTTGACGCCACTGGCTGTCATCAGTATAAATGCACTGTAATTGTGACTGTCCTCGTACATCCATCAAGCTTAACCTTAGCAAAATTGTTTTAGCGCCTTTTCCCTATTGCATATTTTAGTAATCACAAATTTGGTATAATTAGGTTTTAAAAAAGAGAACAGCCTTAGGTCTGTATTCCAAAGCATTACAACTACATGCGTTTGGATTTTTGCTCAAAAAAGCAAATGCACAAAATGAAATAAAATATGCTTTCATTTGATGCAATATTCATATTTAAAATGAATTAAATATGAGTTAGTCAATGTGACTACATGCATGTGTGATTTATATATACAAAAGTAATTCATACACAGTACACAAACACATCTCTATGGGAAACTCAAACTTTCACTTTGGATAATCACGATTGATCCGCTTCACAGCTCAAACATGCACATCAACTGACACAGATCACTGAAGTTATATCAGTATGTAAAGGGTATTTGCCATTCTGTGACGTAGATGTAGAGCCAGTGAGTTTTTGATATTGCTGCCTTAAAACACGTTGTAAAGCAATTTTTGAGTTTGTAATGAACGCGTTTAGTAGTCGCTGCTGAGAATGGAGAGGAAGATTGCTGAGTAAAGACTCGAACTTGGGTCTGTCCCTCGTAAACTAAAGCGGGTGCGCACTATACGATTTTATAAAAAATCCTTTACGAGTGTTGCTTTGTCAGACTGTACTAACTTGATCCTCGCTGTATCTCAGTTGTCATTAATGTCAGACTGTACGACAGTCGAGAGCTGCAAGCTGCATTACACGCGGATTGAAACGGTGGCTATTAAAACAGTCATTTTGGTCTTGGCTTGTCTTAAGAAAATGAAGACAATTTTATGGCCGTCGTGGGAAAAGTCACACTGCAGCTCTGTGAGTCAAATCTTCAGAAAATTTGATCGCAACGGTCAATAACCGGCGATCGAAACGATCAGAGGAATCTTTTATAGGTCTCAGACAGCCAAATCGTGGCCAAACTAGTGAATCCCGGCTTAAAGATGTGGATTACAGCGCACACATGTTATTACTTTGTTTGCGTTTTTATTATTGTGTGGGTTTTTTTTTTCACAGTCACTGCGTATAGGGACTATACAGAGAAAATGCCTTTTGGGTCCCATGACAAACAAAATAAATATTATACAATCAACATGACATCATGACTTTTGCATAAACGTATTTTTGCCGTGTTATCAACATGCATGATACGCCTTTCAGCGTGTTTATGAACGCCTGTCGCTCTGACGACATTATACGGTGTACATACCACCAAATAGCTCAAAGTGCGGATGACAACACGCCACTGCACTTGGAAATGGCGTGTTACCTACGCATTTGAGCTATTTGCATGCTGGATGTACACGCCGTTAAATGTCGTTAAGTCAACAGCGTCATGAACACGCTGAAAGCGATTATGCGTGTTGATAGCACGGCAAAATACGGATTGGGCGTGTCATACATACGCATTACACAATCCATTCCATGAGAACAATGGTTAAAGGAATAGTTGACCCCAAAATGAAAAGTCTGTCATTGATTATTCACCCTCAAGTCATTCCTAACCCATAACACTACACAAATCGAATTCAGCAATTTCTTTCCGTCTGTTTTCAATGTTGTAGGAGATCCTGCGTAGGGATCATGAACACATACGAGAAGAAATTGTTGAATAAAGTCCTTTTTTTCTTTCTTTTTTTTTGCGCACAAAAAGTATTCTGGTCACTATTTTAACGAATGTCTTTACTATCTTTCTGGGGCCTTGAAAGTGGTAATTTAATACTGTCTTATGGAGGGACCGAAAGCTCTCAGATTTCATAGCTTCATTTGTGTTCCAAGATGAACGAAAGTCTTACGGGTTTGGAACGACATGAGGGTGAATAATTAATGACAGAAATATCATTTTTGGGTGAACTATTAACATTTTAAATGTTTAAAGTGTAGTCTTGTTTAACATTATGTAATCCTTCTAAACAAGTTTGCAGCGGAAGTCGCAGAACCGAGCGAAATGTTATGATTTCATATAAGTAGATGAGTCAAACACACGACGCTTTGGCATGTTTCCCTTGCTCGAAAGCTAGCCAGACCTCCCGTGCCTAGTTATGGTTGCTAAGACATGATTGGCCAGTGATGGTTTTCGGGCGTGGCTTAGCAAAGGGTCATTGAATACAATAAAATCAAAATATAAACGTCACGAATTTTGAAAATCTGTACACATTTGTAAGTCTAAAAGTAAATAATTTATGTTTTAATGCTGTCAATATTGTATCAGTGTGTATAACATATGTACGTGGCAGAACCACACTTTACGTAAAAATACACAAGAATACTAATGAGATCACGTGGCACTCTCAGACATCAGACACACTGGTTGAACATTACTAGAATACGTGAAAACAGACACCATGCTGACACTATAGGCACAACAAGAATGTGTTTTAACTTATAATGTGTTTTAACTTGTCAAATGTATATTCGCCTTTAAAGATCGTGCTGCTTATCTGAACACAGCCTGTTTACTGGCATAGTAATATGCAATATAGCGGCATTTACTGGAACGATCATGTGACCTTTAACCGTACGGCAGTCTGCACTTCATCCTAGTATGTCGTTTCACAGTGTGAAACATTTTAGCCACCACCAAACAACAACTTACAAACCAAACAGTGCTCACCTGATTAATTTTTCATTCAATTCGAATCATGTGCAGTCTGAAGTGATTGACAATCTTGCACATTTGCTATCTGTGTCATCGTTTGTCATTTTATTGAACACCTGCATTTCAGTTAGAGTTTACCTTCCTAAAGACCACCTGAAACGTTAGATCTACGCTTCCATACATAAACCATGAAAGACTTCCTAATTTTCAGTTCAATAATAGTCTGTCAATCTAGTGGTAGGTCTGTTAAGTGCATCTCATATTTCTGCCGCCACTGCTTCAGCCAGTGGCTCGGACAGGACAACCTAAACACAATCACTGATTATCACATATTATAGTGTTGCTACATTGGGTTGTCAATTTTCACATTTTCTAGGTACAATGCCCATTGCAGTACATTTTTCGTCCAGATAGAGTCACAGCAGTGTGGCTGGCTGACGGAGCGATTGCTGCGTTGCCAGGATCTGGAGCTTTGGCAGCGCTATTCGCAGTAAGGTTGCTGGTTCTCACTCTGACAGTTGCAATACCTTACAACGGACGACAACTGTATGCCTCTTGAAAGATATGGATCTTAGTCTGCAGTACGTCTTCTGCAGTCACAGTTGCGTAGACCTTCTTGGTTCTGAGTTGAATGAGCTGTAACGGGGCAGCGTCGTCTACTTGAATTATGGTATCACCTTGGCAAAAGTGCCACATAGCGGTCAAGAGACCGTAAACTATGATGGAGCGCCAGTCTGTAAGTGCTTGCTCAATGGCAGCTGGTCTGAGGATGATGCGTTTGATGAACTGCAGCTAAAGCTTGGTCGCATTTAGCCTTCCTAAAAGTCAATGATTTTTGAATTGAACTGGTATATACTGCAATCAGAAGTTCTATGATGGCGACACAAACGATTCTTTAAGAATGCTTCTTCACATTCAGCATTCATACAATATAAAAATAACACCAGAGGTGATTTATCCAGTGATATTTTTCTCGAAAGCTTTTATCTTGTTCTTGAAGGTGTTTGCCTGCTGACAAATCGTTTTACTTCATTTGCAGTAAAACAACAATAGCATATTGTGACAAGAGGGCATAGTCGGTGGCCTGCAGCTATAATCTCCAAAACGTCGAAACACAGTTCTGTCAATATGTACACTATGTATGAGTCGCACATATTGAGTGTACAAAGATAACTGACATTTCTTTGGCTAAGAAACTTCTGACATTCGATGTCAAACGACAGTAGGCTTAGTAATGTGCGAATGGTGGGTGATGCACTATAGTTGGTTCTATGTAAGCGTGACAAACAGCATTGACGGCAACCAGTTTCATGCTTTTGGACAATCCAATGGTTGATGGCAGATGGTCCTGTTCGCTTGGTAATGCTATCAGTGACAAGTTGACTTGTCTTATTTGCCATAATGCTATATGCAGTCCTGTTGCGTAATGTTACAGCATTTATCCAATCATTTTTTCTTTACGTTGATGAATCGATAACGAATAGTGAATTCACTGATAGAAATTCTGTTGTGCAAACCAAAATTTTTGAGATTCCAGCAGACAACTGTCACATGCTGTCACTTTCTAAATGTTGAATTACTGAAACTTTATATAAACATAAGTCCGCTTGCATGAGGAAGATAACATTCACTTCAGTGAATCTTGCATTCTTCTTGAGATATTGAGACTACTTATATCTAGTAGACTTTATGGTGCTTCTTGTGTTTTGGCGTCATGGTTAGTTTTCGTGGCTTGATTTTGGGTCTCAAGATGATGTGCTCCTGTGGTCAGTGTACTGGTGAAAACTATGCTGTGCTGCTACACATCACAAATGTACATAGTTGCCGCAGGTCAAGAGTACCTTCACGTTACGAGACGAGATTAACACTTTTGAGTTTTTGTCTTTTTGCTGAATCGACCAAATGCCATCGGACATCTGCAAGTCAGCACACAAGTGTCCTCAATTGCTACTGTCATATTCTTCTTTAATTGCACCTTGATAGAAGGCCACCATTCATTGTCTGTGTAATCAATAGATATCTTTTATTTCTTTCACTTTCTGTGTCTCAAAAGAAGTTTTTTCGAAAGGTTTTCATTTTTGATAGTTGTCGACCATCCCGTCAGAAGAATAAGCTAATGATTTAGCTGTATGACTGCGTTTCACAAGAGTATTGATTAATTTTTCAACTTTAAAGCAAACCGCTACGAGGTTGTCTTTAGAGTTTCTCATTATATGTATCAATTTGTCATTTTGTTTATCAATAGTGTAGATGCATATCAGTCCTGTTAGGTTACTGCCATGCTGTTCGGTTAATGTTTAACTGCAGGTTTGTCCTTGATTACGTCAATTGAGTTAAGTGTTTCATTTATTTCTTTTCTTCGATATTAATTTTCAGTTACACTTTATGCAGCAATCTCTTTCTTTAGAAGATATACTTTGGTATTACATGTCAACCTGATTGTTACGAAGCTTCAGCGTTCCTACCGTTGCAATCAACAAGCAGTTACTCTTCGTAGTCAGAAAGGTCAGCGCTTACATTGTCACATATAATCTTTACGAAGCTACTTCATATCTGAAGACAACAAAAGCGACTGCATTTTAAATTCAATAAGACATCATGACAAGCAAGGAAATACAGTCTCTTGTCAAGGAAATGTGTTATCGTATTATTTTATGAAGTTTCAGAGCGTTCTACAGCTTCGGAAATATTCAGGAAGAAATATGCAAAATCTAAGTAAAGTTCTGATCAAATTGTTTGTGAATGAAAAATTTGCAGTGCAAAATGAGATGATTGGCAAGAGAAATCCGACGAACAGTTATCTGCCAGAAAATGCAAGACATCTTCATAAACGATAGAGTCACTTTTAAAGAGGATCAATTGAGTAACACTGCTCAGGCGGTATTGTCAAGATTGGGAACGGTATGACTCTAGAACTGGCTGTATGAGCTTCAGTTGTGCGTTTGTCTTTATTCTGTGCATTTAGTGAGAAACCGTTTCAAGCTTGCATCCTGAATCTCGATGTCTTGAGTGCTATATACTGTTTGGGTAAAGAGTTTACTGCATTTTCAACTTTTTATTTTAAATGTGTGTAACATGCCTGTCGGTCGCATGAACAGTATCAAAACCGCAGCACTGAAGTTTTGTGTAAGCAGATATCGTCTTTTAAAATCAGGAAGTAAAACTGCCAAAAACCAGTCACTTCGGACTACAGTGGATGATGGAACGTCACTAACCCACACATTTGCATCACCTCCCTCCGGAATATGAGGACAGGCACTGACAAGTGGTTGTGTTTTGGCCTGCAGATTTATGTGTTGCCACAACATGCATACTTCAATATGGATACAATTTCTGTTTGATTATATTCCTGAAGTGAGCGAATCGCACATCTGAGCTCTCTTGTGCTGCGCATTTATGAGACAGCTTCCAGAATCTCCACCGAGTTCAACAGTGGATTAACGTAAACAAGAAACTGTTTTTGAAATCATGAAGCAGATCCAACTTTAAAACCAGCAGTTAAAAGTCAGCAGTTGTTGGACACAATCTGTAAGTAGGCTAAGACTTCATCATTTTAAATGTATTTGCATGTATAATTCCCGACGTAGCGTTGTGTTTTTTTTTTTTTTTTTTTCAAATGCCAGCGCTGGCTTTGTAGGCTTTATGGGCTACTAGTTAGGCTATTTTGTGTCTGACGGCAAACGCGGTACAAACATTATGGGACCTGAATTTTGTATAAGTACTAATGTTGTAAATGTATTTTTCATATATATATGCTTTATGACTTTATTTTCAATTTTATCAAGAACGTAACCTGCAAACGCTGTTTGTGTTTAACATTAGTTAGCCAGTCAGTTGCTATTGTTGCCAGTCAGATGCTATTGTGTAAAACAAACGTGTATAAAGTTAAAAAATGAAGCAAATTATCATTCAGAAACCTTTATTAAGAGCCGTGTGTGGTGAGGTTCTGCTTGACTCATTTCATCGCGGCTTTCTCTGGTCTTATTCTGCCTCACTGATACTGCAGTCTCGACATCATTATTTACGTGTATCCACCGTCTATGTTATCCACATTTGGCATGCCCTGCCCGTTTCGCCCGTAAAGGTCATGGGCGTTAATCTTCCAGACAACGTGAGCGACAGTTTAGCCAATCACAACACACCGGCCCAAACGAACCAATCTGAAGCCCGCTACGTGGTTCTGAGGGAGTGTTTTCATAGACTCAGGAAGTCAACCGCTCGTCAGGGGACAGGGGAGAGCGCGGCTGACAATAAAGGTGAAATTTATGAAAAATAAGACTTTTAAAAAAAGAAAAACCATCGGATACATGTCATATTGCATCCCATAAACACAATCATGCAAAGAAAAGTAGCAGTAAACCCGCCCTTTAAAAATAATACTTCCTCTGGAAATCACATTAGATATATCTAAATCTCATGGACTAAGACATGGCACATGGCTCTATGCTTCGGTCAGGTTGCCAAATGCATCTGCGTGGGTGTGCCAGCTCTCCAGAACGACTCACTCATGGTCACGACCTTTTAAACTCCTGAAACAAATCATTCAGGAGTTAGCCCAAGATGTCAACAGCGGTTCCTCCAGTGTTCGAGCAGAACGTGGATACAGTAGCCTTACACACACCCTTTTCCTGCCGTCGAAGATTGAGAGCGCTGGATTTGCCCAAGAGACGTAACAGCAATGGAGGTGTGTACCTTCACAGGGCTGGAAGCAATGCCCAGTGGCACCCGTTACCTGCCACTGTTATCAACTTAGAATGCAGATATTCATGATCAGGTTCTGCCAGAAGATGTTGTTACACTGGGCCAAAGCATTGTCTACATGAGCCCCACAATTTGGATCACTTCCATACCTCCTACCGCATAGCAGCACCTGCCAGTTGTTCGTTTACTCGAATTGGTTTCATTCACTAATGCTTTTCACTTTGACTTTTTTAATGCAATCGTGATTTACCAATCAACAGACTGCATGTGCTGTTTATCGTATCATTTACTTGTAAATCAATTAAATAGCAAATAGCAAATGAAGTCAATTTTATATATTTAGCTATCAAAAAATAATAAATAATTACTAAAGAGTTTTGGCCCAAACTGTTCTCAAGATTGAAGCATAACTATTGAATTGGATGGCTTAATGTTGTGAACTGAGTTCAGTTCAGGGTGGATGCTCAGAGACGATAGTTTGTGAGGAAGGGCTGGTGGTTTCCCTCGCCCACATGGAAAACACACTGAATCATGCCTAAGATCCATGAAGGTCTCTTCTTAAACTGTTCACTAAGATAAGAAATGAGAATCAAGCTTTCAGCGAGTCATCACCCATCAAATACTTGTTATTTTTTTAACAACAGAAGATGTGTTCACCAACATAAGGCTGATTCCTAGACTGTCACTTACCCTACTTCCACACATCAGTGTGTGTCTGTGATGTTCTTCTGCACACCTGAGGTGTTGTTGTTCTTGGTGGATGGGACTGGAGAGTGTTAAACCTTTGCTGATGGTGGTGGTGCTGTAGCTGGGCTTCAGCGTTCCATGTGGTACGTGGTCCCGACCCACATACTGTACTACTGCTGCTTTGGGTCAGATCTCGCCTGCTCTATCTCAGAGGCGAGAAAGCAGAGGATGTTGCAAGTGAGTCACACTTATAACATTGTACATTGCACCTCACTGCGGGATGTAGAAGTTAGTCCATGTTGCAGCATTGCTCGTATCATTTCAGAATTGCACATGTGTGAAGATGCTTGTTCAATCAATGTACTTCATTCTAACTTTTTACACTTACTGTTGTATTCTGTAATGTCTCACTGTTGGCATTATGTCCCGCTGAGCTTCTGCTCAATTGTAGGGATGGGTATTCTGGTTTTTTTTTCCCTTTATTCTTAATTCCATTATCAGCATTTAGATGAGTTTTAAAAAGTAATTAGGCACATGTCCTAATTAGAACATTAAACATACTAACTAGAATAGAAGCACTTGTTATTTAGGGTTATCCTAAGATGATGGCTGGATCCAATCCATGGGAATTTGCATATCATACTATAATTGGTAATTATATTTATTCATACAGGTTTGTATTATATCAGTCTAGTAATATGACTCTACCAAGAAAGTTTACAA
>JAQIUQ010007261.1:0-224283 GCA_030378365.1 Hybognathus amarus
CTGACAGCCCTAATATATATATAAAATATAGCTGCGAGCAGCGATGAAGGGCCAAAGCCAGCGGTACCGCCACCCCGGTGCCCGGGTTGCGGTGCCACCGGCTTGGGCCCGCGATCGCTGCTCGCAGCTGTATTTCCAAGTTGGGATTACATAAAAAGTATGCTGCAAAAAATGGTGCATATACACTGTAAAAACCAATTAGTTCAGTTTACTTAATTTTATTATGCAAACTCGTTGCCTTAATTTTATTAAGTAAGCATAACTTAATTGCATCAAGTTACTCTTACTTAATCCATTTAAGTTTTGTTAACTTAATTTTGTCTGTGATCTGAGGAAGTGTACTCCCAGAGTGCATTGCGGCATGAATAAATTAATAGCTTTGTTTTTCTATTTTTGGCCTTATTTTACCATTACAATTTTATTTGCTGTCGTTATTGGGGTAATACAAGAGACCGCAAAAAAACAAAAGTAAAGGTAAATTATTTAAATATTTGTTGCTTCACTTCCTTTGAAATCAAATGATTGTGATTTCATGTTGCATCACTGCAATCAATTGGAAGAGAATTACAAAAATATATATTATGTTCCAAGTGCTCAACCAAAGGGAACATTACAGTTTTTCTCCATCGTTTTGGTGCATTTCTCACATCACTATTTACATTTGCACAACAGTTAATGCAGTTCTCAAAACAATTAGTACAAACTGCAAAACTTAGTTGATAACATGCAAAAGTGTGTCACTTGCTCAAAATGGATAACTCATTCCTCAAAAGCAAGTATTCATGTCATTGAAAGTGTCAGTGTCGTCAAGATGAAAAGTCCTAACACCAGTGTTTATGAACAAGATAGTCAAATGGCTTTGTCATGTTTTCATTGAGACAGTTTACTCTGTAAGTGTTTGACAATGCAAAACAAAGTCAGATCTTGGTGACACTACCTGAAAATGCTCAAGACAGTCCTATAAACTATTTGCACAGCCATTTGAAAACTACAGTAAAAGTTTCACATTACTGTATTTACTGTAGTGAGGTACAGTAATTGAGTCCAAAGACACTGAATATGTATGTTTCACATTTTTACTGCATGGTCTTTGCAATTTTACAGTTTTTCTCTGTTGCTTTGGTGCATTTCTCACATCTCTATTTACATTTCCACAACAGTTAATGCAGTTCTCAAAACAATTAGTACAAATTGCAAAACTTAGTTGATAACCTGCAAAAGTGTGTCACTTGCTCAAAATGGATAACTCATTCCTCAAAAGCAAGTATTCATGTCAATGAAAGTGTCAGTGTCGTCAAGATAAACAGTCCTAACACCAGTGTTTATGAACAAGATAGTCAAATGGCTTTGTCATGTTTTCATTATGACAGTTTACTCTGTAAGTGTTTGACAATGCAAAAAAAGTCAGATCTTGGTGACACTACCTGAAAATGCTCAAGACAGTCCTATAAACTATTTGCACAGCCATTTGAAAACTACAGTAAAGTTTCACATTACTGTATTTAGTGAGGTACAGTAATTGAGTACAAGACAGTGAATATGTATGTTTCACATTTTTACTGCATGGTCTTTGCAATTCTAATTTGTTCAGAGCATTGTACAAAAGAAAAAATACACCCTTATTTACAACAAACATAAACTCCCTTTGGGTAGTTCGGTGCACAACTGTAAACAATATCACATTACATATCGGAACTGAACATACAACATACATATACTGTAAATCATTTATCCACATCTCTTCTCATCAGTGAAAGCTGAGGTTCACCTGCGATAAATTGTTCAATTTAGGATAAAAAAGTTTTTTTTAAAGATAAAAAATAAATGTAAACTTACCTTGACAGATTTTGACAACTAGTTTATAGTACAAGACAATGAATATATATGTTTCACATTTTTACTACATGGTCTTTGCAATTCTAATTTGTTCAGAGCATTGTACAAAAGAAAAAATACACCCTTATTTACAACAAACATAAACTCCCTTTGGGTAGATTCGGTGCACAACTGTAAAATATCACAGTACACATTGGCACTGAACATACAACATACATATACTGTAAATCATTCATGCACATCTCTTCTCATCAGTGAAAGCTGAGGTTCACCTGTGAGAAATTGTTCAATTTAGGATAAAAAAGGTTTTTTTAAAAGATTAAAAAAATGTAAAATTTGCTTGATGGATTTTGACAACTAGTTCAACATTTTTGTATGTGATGACTCAAGCAATGAAATGAGGACTATTAGTTTTATATGAAATGACTATTCAGCATTCACAAGTATAGGTAATTTTGACTGATATGACACAAGCAAATGATAATGTTATAAAACAGCAGAGAGTTGTATGAAAGCAATTGATGCATGTCCAAAAGCATTTGCAATTTGTTGGAAGGAATGAGAAATTGCTACTATGATGTGCACAAATGACAAAATGTTGTGGAGGTTGAACTAACTGTTGTGCAAATGTAAATAGTGATGTGAGAAATGCACCAAAGCGACTGAGAAAAACTGTAAGCGCTTTTACATTACAAATTTTAAGAAAAAAGCTTTTCAGTGATGAAATTTCGGCTATACTGTATAGGCTACTGTAGCTATAAAAGAAAATAGTGTCATTGTTCAGCTGAAGTCAGTGATTCAGTTCCGTTGTAAAGGTTATTAATTATTAAATTAGTTCATTTCATCTATGAAATAGTTATGTCATCATGCAGCTCAGTTCAGTTCTCATTCAACAGTGTCTGTTCAATCAAATCAGTTATGTTGTTAAATATAAACTGTAAGATTAGAATATTGTGCATAAAAGATTGGGTAATCATAAACTTTGAATAGCCTACTGGAATTGACTATTTTACTGTAGGCTAGCTTACTATATCCGCAAGCTCAAAGGCATTAATTATTAGTCTAATATTCTTTGAGACTAAACGTATCTTCCACCAGAGGGCGCTATAGGGCTCAGGAAATGTAATCTCTATTGGGCCCATAGACTGTAAAAAAAATATCGGCCCGCATTTAAAAGTCTAGATTTTTTTCTCTTACATTTGCACTAAAATGTATGTTTAGTGCAAATGTAATTTATTCCGCAGATTACAACTTCGAATATCTGGAAAACAAATTAAAATCTGACCATTCAATCAATCTTTAAACAGTAATCACAATGATCTGTGATTGGCCCGTCTAGACCAGCGCTGTAAAAAGTCGCACACATCATGTAACAACCTAATCTCCAAAACTTGCACCGTTTATCGCCGCCCTTTGTCGGACACAAACACGCAATCTACAAGTTTATAATATCTACGGCAATGACGTAGAGAGAGGCGTTGACTATTATCATATCACTCTTCTTGCAAAGTGCAAACAGAACAGACCACTTCAGCGCGTAGGTAAAGCTTTATTTCTGGTTATTAAGGTATACTTTTATCAATCACAATTTATCAAGTTCTAAAGGTTTAAAATAATGTCATTTGAGTCGCTCTTGACTCTAGTTCAACCACGCGGTGTTGTGCAGTTATATCTGTTTAAGTAACGTTAATTAAAAGCATGATAACTTCCTGGTTTCTGAAAATAAGTCACAGAAACACCTCACCTCACAATCTTAGCAAGGAATGTAATCGTTTTATTAATGTTAAAGGAAAACTATTTTGTGTACCTCTGACTTTTGCCCTACATGACCTTTAGCCCACTGTCCTACTTACAGCTGAAAGTAATAATTACCAATTATTATGCAGACTCTCTTTCTGTCTGTCTGTCTCAAGGCTATGTTGAAGGCTGTAACCAGGTGCCTTTGGTCAAATTCTGTTGCTGGCAGAAGAATGCTGTCCCATCATATATCACCAAATTTGTCAGGAAAAGTTGCTATAGTAACTGCATCCACAGATGGGTATGATGCTTGATTTCCAAACTTAGCCCACTGTTCTTTAGTTTCAGACCCTTAAAATAAAAGAGCTTTCACAGCAAAAAATGTCCCTCTGGTAATAACTGCTACAACTGCTAGTAAAACTTGTAAAAACGTATTTGCCCATACATTACCCTTCCACTGACCGTTCTCCTCAGGATTGGGCTCGCGCTCGCAGAGGCCTTGGGTCAGAGGGGAGCACATGTGGTTGTGAGCAGTCGACGTCAAACCAACGTTGACAAGGCTGTTTCACTCCTACGCAGCAAAAATATACAAGTAATAGGTACCACATGCAATGTGGGGAAGGCAGAAGACAGAGAGAAGCTCATTAACATGGTGAGGACAATAACATTTTTTATTACAGATATATTTAGGGAATTATTTGCTAAAAGCAGTACAATACACATCATTAATATTTTTCATTTGCACTTGTAATCTTTAATCGAAAGTAACTTTTCCCACCCTCATCTCTTCTCTCCTCTGACGATGTGTTTACTGGCGTGAGGGTGGCAACTCTGTCACTCACATGACCTCACTGCAGTAATAAACCACAATGATCCAACAATCCAATCAATTCCCAATGTACAAAATCAAGTCCCACCCTACAATTTGTTTCTTGTTTGAGAAGCAGTTTCACTTGCATATGTCACAATAAAGAAAAAAAAGACTATCACAACTTCCGACTTTAAAATGTTGCCGTTTGCTTCATTTATTGCAGACAATCGAGCAGTGTGGCGGTGTGGACATACTGGTGTCTAATGCAGCAGTGAACCCATTTTTTGGAAACATATTAGAATCCACTGAAGAAGTCTGGGACAAAGTATAACAAAGTTATTAAACCTTAATTAAAGAAATTAAGCACGAATTAAAAAAAAAACAGTAGTGTCCGAAACTAGTGTGCATATTTTATTAATATAATATATTACATATTATAGTATCTAAATAATTTTTACTGACATTTTATTCACATTTGCTTTATGTCTGCAGATACTTGGAGTGAATGTGAAGGCTTCTTTCCTTCTGGTAAAACAAGTTCGTGCCTCACATGGAGAAAAGAGGGTGAGAGACTAGTAGAAATAGTGGGGAAAGAGGAAGAAAAAGAAGTTGTACAAAATAAACTATACCTGTGAATACGCTTTCATTTTCAGAGGTGGGTCAGTTGTCATTGTGTCTTCAATCGCAGGATACCAGCCAATGCAAGTATGAAGACCAGACACGTTTAATATAAAGTTTAATCATGCAACAGCCATGTCAATTCACAGATAATAACTCTGTGTTATCAACTGTTACTTGTTTCGCACTAATGGAGAATTCTCCTTTATGTCATTCTTGAACTCTTAGGGTCTGGGCCCCTAGTAGTGATGAAAAGACCGCCCTGCTTGGTTTAACCCGAGCGCTTGCTCCTGATCTCGCCCCAGAGTAACATCCGGGTCACTGTGTCGCCCCTGGTATCATCAAGACACGTTTCAGTGCTGCTGTAAGTATTTCCACTTCTTTTTTCATTGCTTTCACTTTCAGACCTTCTGGGAGACTCATCTCTTTGTCTAATTATAATTTACAGAAGTAACGTTCAGCTGTATAACGCTTTGCTTCTGTTCTTCTGTAGCTGTGGGAAAATGAAGGTGTGCTGGAAGAGTTCTTGAAACAGACGAGCATAAAAAGGTCTGTACATTTGCTGTCGGGGCAATTAAATTGTTTTAAACCTAACAAAGGAAGTGGAGCTTGAATAATCATACCTAAGGGTCACAGGAAACATTTACTTAGACTTCAATGTTTAAGATTTGAATTACTGCATGAGTAGGAAAATTAACTAAACCTTAGTTCGTGTAAAGAAACACGTTACAAAGTAAAATTCGAGCTTCTCGCAAACGACCATATGCAGTTTACTTACCCCTAAAGCGGAACTTATGCAACTTGTGAGATCGGAAGTAGCATAGTGCGACATGGCGTAGTGCAAATATCACATTGCATAAATTGCGCTTTAGACTTAAGTGGAATTAAGTCTAAAAGACTTAAGTAGAAAAGTTTTAAACATGGATATTTTTCTTACACAAATGCATTGCTTTACTTCAGAAGGCATTTATTAACCCCTGGAGCACTTTTATGATGGATAGATGCACTTTTATGAACTTATGGGAAAAGCCCTTCACTGCCATTATAAAGCTGGGCATAGCCAGGACATTTATAATGTAAACACAGACTATATTCGTTTGAAAGAAGAATGTCATATACACCTAGGATGCCTTGAGGGCGAGTGAATTGTGGGCTAATTTTCAGTTTTTGGGTGAAGTATTCCTTTAAAATTCTGCACCACTCTTGTCTCTTTAATAGGTATGATTACCTATAAAACTTGCAGCACTTGTCAAAAAATTGCTTCTTTTTCATAAGCTTTTATACATCTCTTACGTTCTGGTTCAGGTAACCTGATTCGTAAGTTATGCCTTGATCTCTTAGACTCTGGAAAGCCAGAGGATATAGGTGGCAGTGATTGCATTCCTGTGCTCAGACGAAGCCTCGTACATCACCGGAGAGACCCTCACTGTAACTGGAGGCATGAACTGCAGACTGTAAGAGGACTGGCATAGAAGCAGTAAAACAGTTATCATGTACTTACACATAAAAGCGAAAACCTTATTCAGTGACGCACAAGAAATGCATTATACATTTAAAAAAATTTAATAAAATGATTTTGTTGCTATTTTCAATCAGTGAATTTGCATGACTTTTCCAGTCATTGGGAATCACTGATATTAAATTGTTTTTATTTTAAAGATAATAAAAATGACACTAATGATTAGCCTAATGATTTTTTATTTTTTTTGCTTAGCATAGAAAGAACTAAAGATTTTAGGATTTTTTTCTGATATTTCAAGTTTTCGGTGACAGTGAGCACCCTGTTTTAGAGTGATCGATTTCCTTCAAAGAGTACAAAACAAATCTAGTACTAAACAAAATTCTTTATTTTAATATATTGCATTACATCATCATACATGATACCATCAGATACATATACATTAAAAAATAAAGATACACTAATAATAAAATAAGTTCCTAATTAATGTGCACACTTCCTTAAAAAAGCAGATGTGCTTCCTTGGTTACAAAGATACAACGCAGTAAGAACCATCTGTCTCTTGATAAAATATAAGATTTGTATAATCTGAAACAACAAAAACTGCAGCATCTAAGTCTTTATGCAAGAATGATGTCCTCATGCAAGTGCATCAATGTCTGCTTCCAGGAGACAAAGGGGGACAAAACACAGGATTCCAGAACTCCCGAAGAGTGGGCACATATGTACCATTCGTTGTTTTGAAATACTGCTGATTGAATACCTGACAGGAAATTTACAGGAAAAAAGGCAAGAAGTCACAAAAACATAAATTGGATTGAAACAACCTCAGTTCAGACACAAATTACACCTAGCGGGTCCAAGATTTGGAAATAAGTCTTCTTAAAAGACCTTTCTAGTTGAAGATAATTTACATATTGTTCAGGAATTTTCTGCAAATGACGTTTAAACAGAACCAACTATATTTTTAAGACTATAAAGGGCCACATACACACTGCAAAGTTAAGGATGAAACCACTTAAACATAATTTTGTGGTGTCTGTGAACTTGCCATAGTTCCCAATGTTACATTAGTAACTGAAAAGTAATTGTCAGGCAATTGTTTAAAAACCATTGTCATGTGTTGTATGCACAAAGTTGCAACTTAGAAACATCGCTAACACTTTACAATAAGGTTCAGTAGTTAACATTAGTTAATGTGTTTACTAGCATGAACTAATCATGAGCAATACATTTGTTACTGCATTTGTTCATCTTTGTTAATGTTAGTTCATGAAAATACAGCTGTTCATTGTTTGTTCACGTTAGTCACAGCATTTACTACTTGCTCAGTATGGTCTTGTACAACACTACATGGATTTAATTGTGATAGCCAAACTCTCGTGCACAGAACACAAGTAAAGCACTCAGGAGAGTGACAACTATATTTAAACTGGCTTTTTAATTGATTTTATATCGGTGGGAGGGGCTAACCGGGCCATGATGTTGAAGTAGGCGTTGATCTTCTTCTGCGGGGTGGTGTTTTATCCTCTTTGACGTCAGTAGTTCCCCACTTTTGAAAAACGAGTCGTTGCTGAGGCTGGTGTCAATAAAAACTTTTATTGGACTAACAAGGACGTTTTTAGTTCTGAAACTTACAGGATATTCTTATAATATGATGACCTCTTAGATGTCAAAAACTCAAGAAAAATTTGACATCTAAGAGGATTTCTCAGTTCATCACCCCTTTAACTGCAGTGTGTATATGGCCACAGGAACCATACTGTACAACTCTCTTGAGAAGCTCGATATTGAATTTAAATGACCCTCGCTCTACTCCCTGTTTCTATAACACAGAACGTTATTGGTGGTTTGAGTCACGTGGGTGGGGTTACAAACCTTTTTCTTCACACTGCCTGTTGTGTCATCATCAGAATCATCTATGACATCATCTGATGACTTCACTAAAGGAGATGGTGTTTCTACAACAGACGAAAACACTAAAGTTAGACCTCTTGGCATACAAAATATAAATGAAACACATAAAATTAATAAAATTTGTAGTCACCTGGAATACCCATTGGAAGACGCACAAGTGGAACACACGGAGAGTATGCAGAAGTTCTTAAAAAACAAGCAATTTATACAAGAATGAATTAGACAATAATTAGACACAAATTAGTGTATGTATTAAACAAATCGTTACCTACAATAAATAATTAAATTATAATATTAAATCAATTCTTACAACTTTTTGACTGATAAAGTCAGGTGTTTTTCAGGCGTTGAATTCAAATCAATAAATTTCCTTTTCCGCAGCTTAGAGACACTGTTTCCCCTCTGTCTTTTAAAGTAGCCGGGCTTGGAGACCTTATAATTTCTTGCTCATCAGACGGATGATGATTCAGGCGGACTGAAAGATTGGTATTGCTGATGTTTAATCTGGGAAGGACAACTCTTAGTTGACCCGTCACGCAGGAAATGCGGAGCGCTGCTTCCTCTGACTCGATGGCCTCTGTGTTTCTATTAGCGGAACAATTCCTGGTAACATCAACTCTTTCTTCATTTCCATTCTTGACTTCAGCCTTTTTGGGTCTGTTTGCACTCACATTACTCCCCTCCATATCTTCTTTGCTGCCCTCTTCCCCCTCCTCTTCTTCTACTTCACTGCCAGATGATTGACTGATCACTGTGACCAACATATTTCCGACAAAACAGTCCTCTTTTGGATCCTTTTCCAAAATCTGTTTTTTAGAACATGATCTTAGTTTGCTCCTGGTATTTCTGGGTATCTCTGAAGTTGATTCGAACTTCTTGTCCTAAACGGGATGCTTCTTTCTCATTGTTTTTTGGGAGATCGTCATTGGAAATGGACCCAATCACAGGTGTGACATGTAACTGGGCTTCTTTTGCTGTTCTGCGAGTGGCTCTGGCTGTTGACGGGGCCAGATTTGTTACTCTGTTGGATGTGGAAGTGGATTCGGATTGAACGGTCTGTAGCACTCTACCCGAAAGAGGGAGGGAAAGAGAAGTCAGGATCAAGTCACCAGTGGATGACAGAAGAGATGCTGAAACAAAGAAAAAAAATAAGATATTGGACGGGAGGCAAAAAAAGTAGACAGAGTACATGTTTATTTAATACTTCTCCATATGCAATTACTTGATCATTTCAGCTCCCAGACATACTTGCGCCGAGGTGTCCGAGGCATTTTTCATGCTGCAGCAGAGTCCTGAGGAGCTGGGGCTGCGAGAGGCAGAGCGCGCACACTCCTCCAGAACAGCAGGGGCGCCACTGAGCCACGAGACTGTCTGAAACAGTACAATACAGAACAGTGAGCAGAAACAAAATACTGGCCATGACCCAAATGGCACCATCCGCACTTGCAGTCACCGTTTAACCAAGCTTAAGGGACCTAGTCAGCAAGAGTGACCTTGAATACTTTAATCAGCCAATTCGCGTCCTTACTTTGGGAAATTATTATAAGCAAATACAGTGTAAAGGACCATACTTTCAACTCACACTTGAATATCTTTTTATTAAACATCAACCAAGTAATATATAAAGCATTACAACATTTAACACGTATAACATTCGTGATAACATCTTTAGATAGTGCAAGAAAGTATTTCCTCCTTTCCAGATATTTTAGACACAATTTTATAATTCCTCTCTGAAACAACATTAAAGACTTATAATGCACAATTTTCAAGAAAAATCGATGATGATGTGATGCCATGATGTTAGCACTGAAGGTTATTTTCATGGCATGAACAGGGTAGTTTAAAATACAGTAACAAACAATTAACTCTTACAGCACTGTAAGAAAAAAGCAACAATAGATTTTCTAAAAATGAAAAATAATGTTATTGTCCTGAACTATATGGTGAATTATACCTGAGCAAGATCTGGAACAGGTAATAGCTTGTCCACTCGAATTATAAACTCCCACATTAGCTTCTCTAGACTGGCTGCATAGTTTCCTCCATAGTGAAGATGGAATTCCTCCTGGAGTCAAAGACAAAATGTCAGCATACTTAAATCAGATGTCGCATTAACTCAAGATTTTCAGGCAATTTTAAAAACATTGATGGGTTATTTAAATTAAAACTACCTTCTGTCATCAACAGAACAAAATAGAAGATATTTGCGATGCGAATATAAATTTAAAAAGTTTTAAAGTGCCCCCTTGTGCTTTTCTGGATATTAACTTTTATGTAGAGTGTAATAGTTTGTAAAAGGTCTGCAAAGTTTTAAAGGTCAAAGTGCAAGATAAATGGAGTTTCCCAAAATAAATAACTGACTATTTGAACTAATTAAATCCTTGATCATAACGTTTTAGACATTGTGAGAAAAGAGGTGATGCTGTAATGTATAATACTAGTGCAAAATGCCCATGCAAAATAATTTTTTAGCTATTGTTGGTTTGGTGATTTTGCATTTGTGCAAAACAATTGCAATTGCATTTACTACAAATGATGGCCGTGAAAGAGACTGCGTACACTAAACGGTGTAGCCGACTTACAGATTCAGTTAACAAATGAATAAGAATGTTTATTTTTAAACCACAAACCTCTCTAATCTTAGAATGTTTATTCTTAAACCACAACTTCAATGTGTGCTTCTATTACATATATATTTACTGATATCTTTTGCATTTCTAATCCAAACATCATCAAACTCTGCACTGCACTTACTCATGCCCATAGCTAGACACTTGTCAAGTTTGAGATCCATCGGACTAACAGTTCAAGAGATATGCGATTAACAGACAGACACACAGATTTATAGATAGATGAGAAAATAAAAATGTTTTTTTTTTTTTACCTTGGATGCATGTAAACCAGTTGTAGGAGACCTTTAAAACAAAAATAAGAGGAACAAAATAGTTTTAGCTTTACCTTGAAGAATTGTTTTCTGGCTGCTGGGTTCTTTAGCAGAGAGTGCACCAGGGTTTTGAAGTTGTTCTTAGCTTCCTCCACCTTTTGATCCTTCCTCTGAGGATAAAAGAACGTACATCACATGCTAATGCATCGAACCATTGCGAAACAACATGCAAGAACAATCATTTAAACTTCTAAAGAAGCTAGATGAGACAGAGTAAAACTAGAAAAACAAGATGAGACAAACAAGCTAGAAAAAAAGAACCAATGTCTGGGCCAAACTCACCCTTCCACTGGGAATGAAGGAAGCTTCCAGCTTGCACAGCTCTTCCAGAACATGCTGAGCATCAGGAGGCTCGATTCGACGAAGCTCCTCTAAGATCATCTCCAGATTAACAAGGTAAAAATAGAAATGGACTTATTATTTGCAAACCAAAGAAAACTTAGAAAACAAGATTTAAATATTGGACTAAAAGTTACTTCACTGAACCACACTCCAATAGACATTGCATGTGTACATGACTAAGAATTACATAAAATATGAACTTATGTAAAAAAGGATTACCTGTTGGTTTACTTTTTTTGTTTCAGTTTCAAATGTGACAGTACTTTTTTTGTAATCTTACCAGTGCCCGCAAACCCATTGTCAGCCTGGCCCGATGTCTGTAATGGAGCAACCCAGGTACAGTCTCACAGAGTGATGTTACAATCTCCTCCAGTTTACCATAATACACTACATCCCTCTTCAGCATCACCTTCCACATGGCTGCGGACATTAGCCGCAGTGGTGGAGCTTAAAAGCTGCAGAGCTGACAGGGGTAGAGGTGTATCTATTGAAAAAAGACCTGAAACAATTATAACAAGCAAACTGTACTGAATCTTGAAGTTATATATATATATATATATATATATATATATATATATATATATATATATATATATATATATAGTTCAATTCACACCTGTCTACATAACTTAATGCGTATATAGCCTATAAAATTACTTTAAAATACAGTAACAAACTAGTTTTAAAAAAGCACAGCATGTCAAAGTTTAAAATGTCAACTACCAATACAGACATTTTATGAGTACATTACAGCTATTACATGCTCATCTATATTTGACACGTTAGTTGGAACTAAATGTGAATGGGAAATATCTTGCATCTAATGACAGCAAATGCACGAAAACTAAAATCCGATTACTCTTCTTTTATTAGTAGATTTTTACGAGCTACAATGCAGACCCACCTTCCTCCATGGAGTTAATCTGTGCTTTCGTTGTAATGTCCGTCCTGAAAACAAACTACTCGGATGTATTGCAAATCGCTTATTTGATGGGAAAAAAATCCTTTATATACGTTAGCATAAACAGTCATCTACAATATTCAGAGGGTAAAGGACAATTGGACAACACTGTGTGATAACGGTAAGCCTTTTTGTCTAATGCTATATATTTACAGACAATACATTATTCATATGGAAATAATGCAGGTCGCAACAAGAATCCACTTCACGCGCCAAAATGACGAAATACTGTTTCCGGTGTGAAGTACGCCAAGAAGAGAGCTTTTCACCATTATTGAAAAAACATATTAGTCACAAATATTTGTAGGCAGCATATTTTTTGAAATGATATTACAGTACTTTACAATATGCAAACTTTACTTTTATTTTTAATCAAAGTTATTTCAATGTTTCTTTGCTTTTTTTTAGAAAGACGTGTAGTTCCGTCTGTGGTTTTGGTTTTCATAATAAAAGTCTTCTCAGTTCAAGTGTTGTGGATCTTAAAGGTAATCTCAGTAACTTTTTTACCTTAACTAAAAAGCTTCAGAGTCACGGGTATGCTTATATTACTTATTTCGGGTTGAATGGGGTGTCTCGACCCCCTCTGGTGCCTGTGAGCGGAAAAATCTCACTTGCAGTTTCAGGCCGGTGTTCTGACGGAACACCATACCCATCAGAATGGGATACCTTCGTTTAATGCGCATGCCCAGCAGTGAAATTTGTGTCACAGCGCATGCGTTAGATTTCAACCATCATTTCAGCATACCAGATTACAAGCGGTAAGTATTGGTCTTTTATATCGCATAAATTATATACACATAACCTTTGCATGCCTTGTATAATCACAAAAAATGTTAAGAGACGTTTTCAATATATTATTTTTTGGCAAGTGGAGTCGTAAAATCTCGTAACATCGTGTTAAAACGTTAAATCAGGTGTTAACGAGCTTCTAGCGTTTGGCGCCATTTCATTTGACCATAGCACCTGACCGAGATGAATACATCGACAAATGTTTTGCTTTAAAATGATTAATGCTAATTTTTTTCTGCTTACTGTAGTTATCCATGGAAAATATGTGGGGGGACATTTTGATTACATTTTAAAGGGGTCATACCCTGCAGGCCTAAATAAAGGGCAGAAACAAAGCCTTAGGAAATACTCCTCGAAATTCAGAATTCAAGGTCAGTATTTACTATCAAAATACAATAAGTTATGTCAATATTCCTTAAAGATGGAGAACTACTTTTTGGCAGTCACAGACGAGTCAAAAGAGGAGGCTATGAATTTATTTAAAGTATTTCATGCCTCAGCTATTGGAGGACATACTGGAACCTTAAAAACACGTGCTGCCATGTGCTCACGGTTTTACTGGTACGGCATGACAGTGGACATTGACAAATGGGTATGTAGTTTATCTGTTCATCCATAAGCCAACATTTGTGTTTTTATACGTCTTCATCTTCATATTAATAGCTATGTGAAAATTACTTTTTGTAATTTGAGCTTTTTTTCAAGATATCTGAATGTGACCAATGTCAACGGGTGGGACCACCCCTGAATGCAGTTAAAACTCTGGACTGCATCAAGGTCACCATCTTTTGTAATTGATTAGATTTTTAAAAAAAATTAAGCATTATTTTATTTAATATTATGCATTCAAATCACTAATAGGTATCTGCTGTGTGGGACCTCATTGGCATTGATCTCACTGGTCCACTCCAAAAAACATCTACTGGGTATCAGTATATATTGACAGTCACTGACTAATTTTCCAAGTGGGTGGAGGCATTTCCTGTAAAGACAAAGACTGCACTGGAAGTAGCCAAAAACCGTTGTACAATCATTTCGGCCTCAGCATCAGGAAGTATCGCGTGATTTCAGCTCTCGCGATGTAACATATTCCTTTGCGGCAAGTCCGGCAACACTGCACATATCCAGGAACAAGGTCGAGAAGGATGGATTTTGTCATACTATCGGCATGGCGGAGCCGGCATATAAGATATAGAAAGCTAGGAAAGCATTGTCGGAGGAACAGAGAAAGAGGAAAAAGCAGACTGACCGAGCGAGGAGACAGACGCGAGCATATAGCCATAATGTGCGTGTGTTATGTCCCCATTGAAACATCTCACAGCACGAATGTATCAATACAAACAAATAAAACTCCAGGTAACTCTATAGTAGATTCATTTATTTCGTTTGTTAGCCCCTTAACTGTCACCCCCCTTTTTTGAATAGACATGAAAATGCACATTTCGAACTTAAATGGTTGTAATTCAAGAATGCTTTGGAATATAGACATATGATTGGTCTTGTTTTAAAGAAGACATTTGGCAGATTTATGTAGAAGTGAAATAAATTAAGAAAGTTAAACAGAAAAAAAGTTATAGAAGTTTGAGTTTATGGAAATGTACAATGTAAAAATATTAATTATTTATATTTTACATAAAATATATATTTTCAAAACCTGGGCTACTCTAAAACTGCAGAAAAATCAAAGCCAAAAATCTGAACAAGTTGTGTTTCAAATTTTAGGTTGATATCTCAAAAAATGAGCTTTCAGTAAGATTTTGTTTGAGTGCAGTGCCAAACTTTTTCACTAGGGCACAGTCAGACTCCATTACTGCCCATATAAGGGCGCCTGCATTTCCATTCGTGTTTTATTTATTATTTTTTCTTGATATTTCAAACTTTTCAGACCTTTTTTTCCAAAACAATTGAATTAATGCTATCTTTTGAACTTTTGGCATGAAAACAAACTGAGGTATCTACCATTTTTTCATGTTCACTGCTATTTTAAAATAAAGGTCTGAAATCGCTTTATGAGTATGAAAATATTCTTGTTGCATACTGATAAATTATGGTTCCTCTGTAATATATTTTGAAAATCAATCACCAAATATGGAAACTAGAGATTCTAAGCTTTCAAATGATATATAGTTTGTCAATATTACTAAAGGTATTTACTAAGATATTATTGTTTTAAAAATATAGTGGCAAACGTCCCACCTGTGGGACGGTGACAGTTAAGTGGTTAAATAATAATCTGAAATGTGTTGTTTTTGAATTCAAGTGACCAAAGCGCTCGTTGCCGCGAGCGATCAGTTACTCTAGGGGTCGCTGTTTGACAGCATTGTCGTCTAGTGCACCTTTAAAATAGATGCTCCCACCACAATGTTAGCAGCACTAGGTTTATTCACTGACTTTAATTAAATGCGCTAACATCCACAGAATAACTACAAATAGATATTCGCTTTAAAAAAAACAATTTGGTTATGTAAAAAACCTCAGGTTTCAAAGAGCAGAGTTTGAAACTCTGAAATATATCCTAACAACGAGATAAATAAAATACCTAAAAAGTTCATTAGCAAAGAAAAATCATGCAAAATTATGTTTATGTTTTCTATTAGTGTTGTGAGGTAGAATGTATTTACAACTGCATTCATTTACATTATAGGGATAACAGTGAGGTAAAGGGGACTGTAAACAACCGAAATTGAGTGAATAGACAGAGGATCTCGACCACAGAGCATAATGGAAACAACGACCTCTCTGTTCAAGTAAGTTCATTAATGTAACTTTGTTGACAATAAATTCTGTTATTTATAAGATACCTTTAGAAGTATATGCTTTAAAAAACTGCCACATTTACATATATAGGCCAAAGTATTTGACCAAAGGTGATCGTAAATAGATAAAAAATACATATTTATATTTTTTGCTTAAAAAGTAATATCATTGTTTTATATTATTTGTATATTATTTGGTTACACTTTATTTTAATGTGTCATTGTTACACTGTAATTATACATTTAAGTACTGAGTAATATTAAGTAACTACATGTACTTACTAAAGGGTTAGGATTAGGGTTTAGGGTTAGTTGCATGTAATTATGCATAATTTATAGTTATTACTATAGTAATTACATGTAACATATGTAACAATGACACATTAAAATAAAGTGTTACCTATTATTTGTATTGTTCGGTACCTGATCTTTTCACTAACTTTCACAGAGTTTGAAACTCTGAAATATATCCTAATAATGAGATAAATAAAATACCTAAAAAGTTCATTAGCAAAGAAAAATCATGCAAAATTATGTTTATGTTTTCTTTTAGTGTTGTGAGGTAGAATTTATTTACAACAGCATTTATTTACAGTATAGGGATAAGTTGTTGGTTTAAAAATAGGGTACCTTTAATGAATTTGTAACAGATAAATGTGGGGAAATCATTTCAAAGTTTCAAGCACACAGACAACAATAAGTGTTACAACACTCCCCAGTCTCCCATACTTACATCATGCACACCTTGGCTCCTACACAGTACAAGAGACCTTGCCCAATGACACATGCTATCAGTCTAAATCATCCTGCAAAGTCAAAGTCCACTTGGCTAGAATCACAGTACACGTTATTCTCAAAAAGATATTCATCCCTAGCTGTGACTCAGTTTGACCAGTTTCAAATAGTGAGGTAAAAGGGACCTCGACCACAGAGCATAATGGAAACAACGTCCTCCCTGTTCAGGTAAGTTCATTAATGTAACTTTGTTGACAATAAATTCTGTTATTTATAAATACCTTTAGAAGTATATGCTTTAAAAAGCTGCCACATTTACATATAAAGGCCAAAGTATTTGACCAAAGGGGATAGTAAATAGATAAAAAATACATATTTATATTTTTTTCTTTAAAAAGTAATATCATTGTTTGTCTATAAGTCTTGAAACATTGGACTTTAACTGTGGGTTTCACAGCAAATTTGTTTTATTCTGTTAACAGCTCTTTAGATAAGAGAGAGTCTGATTATGGCCATGTGTCTGTTCTTGTCCCACTTTTAAAGGAGACATTGATTATTAAAGGAAAATAATATTATTCAAAATCTCATGTTGTTCCAAACCTCTGTGGCTTTTTGGTTGCTCTTGTCCATTTATTTCTAAAGAATGCAGACTGTTGGTTTCAAAGTTAAGAAAGGACACAAAAACAAGCCTACATAAGACATTGGATAGCTTTGTGTCATAAACAGACTGAAATCTTAAGTCTTAAATGATATTTTAGTTATAATCTTCCCGATCAAGTGAGCTGTTATCAGATCAGTGAGTCAGTTGAACTAGAACCAGATCATAATGATTTAGATAGGAGATGATTCAATGATCAAATAAAAAGAACACATTGTTCACAAATCAGGCATCACTAATTCTTTCATTAAAAATGCCAAGAACAGCTAAGGAGGATGTCCAGATTGTCAATGAATATCAAATTTCATTCTGTTCCTCACACAAAGCTATCGTATATGATTTCAGAAGGCTTGAAGTGCATCAGTCATATGAACTAGGACATATTTGTTTTAATGTTTTCGAAAGTCTCTCATGGCCTACTCACCAAAGCTAAAATACAGTAATATATTCAAATATCATTACAGCTCAAAATAACCATTTTCTATTCGAATATATTTTAAAACTAAACTTATTCATGCAATACTGAATTTTTACTATCCATTTCTCCAGTCTTCAGTTTCGATCCAATAAAACTTGAAGGGATACTTCAGCTCTGGGAAGATGAATGTGTATTTAATATTGGTCATTTATATAGTAGAATTGAAGCATTCTAGACTGAGAAAATGCAGAAAATGTATTTTTTACTCATGTGGCTGAAAGACTACAACTCCCAGAATGCAATTGCTTTGCTGCCCTTACGAGGCAACTCCCAAACCACGCCGACCGGTTACAGGCAGCAAAATCCAAGAAATTAATACAACTAGGCTTGCTTTGATACATCACACACTGTTCATCACACAAAGCTGTCACATGGCTTCCGAAGACTCGTGTGTGTCAAATAATCCAAGCAGACCAGTACAATTCAACAAAATATTTTGAGAAAGAAAGTCATACTGAGCATAGATTGTGGTTTTGGGGAAATTGTTCCTTTTCTAAACTGATTCCAAAAACAACTTTCACTTTCTTGACCTTACTTTTCTGTCTTTGATGTTTTGCTTCCTCCTCATTTCCAATCTCTCTTTCATCCAGGTCAGTGTCTCGGCGGGTTTGGTCGCCACCTCAGCGTCCTTTCAGGGTGTGTTCCTGGAACAGAGAGGTCAAAAAAGGAATCACTGCAGGAACCATAGAGGAGCTCCAAGAGAAGGTATGGAAAAAAAAAACAGTTTTATTTCAACTGAAAGTTTTTACATATTTGATCATGCTGTGGGACATTTTCATAATGTGACTTTTACCTCAGGCAGCTCAGGCTCTCTTGGTAAAGTCTAACCTGACTTTGGTGTGTGAGGAAGATGGGACCGAGGTTGACTCTGATGAGTTCCTCATAGCCCTGCCGGACAACACCGTTTTCATGGCCCTGAACCCTGGAGAGATCTGGAGACCTCATCCTGTATGTATGTGTGTTTGAGCCAAGCACAAACTATTTTTATTTCACCTTGAATTATTAGTTGCTTTAAGATGTTTCGCCACTAATCTGACTTCATCAACATTAGAAAGGTGGTAATATGCATCACATTTATTCTTATCAGTATCACACTTCAAATCATGAAGCAAAATATGAAGGATTTTCTTAAAATGTATTCATTTATCACTCAGTATTTGTATTGTTCGGTACCTTATCTTTTCACTAACTTCCTCTCTCCTAGTTACTTCAAAGGGGTAACAACAAACCAGGTGATAATAAGCCAAGGACAGGAAAAGACATCGCTCAGATCACCTTTGACCTTTACCGTACACACCCCAAAGATGTATTCGGCTCACTGAATGTGAAAGCCACATTCAAAGGGCTCTACTCTGTCAGTGCAGATTTTCAATGCTTGGGACCAAAAAGAGTCCTGAGGTAAGGTTTCCCCTCTTAAACTTAAAGCATTTTAAGGGTTTGTTTTACTAGTTATTTGCACAAAATAATCTTTATCAGTTAAGTCACTTAATTGTATTCAACCCATTTGTTGTGCGTCAGGGAGGCGCTCAGAGTCATTTCCACTCTCCTCCATGCAGCTGGACACTTGCTGATCTCATCGGCTTCTGTAATTCGCCGAATAATCCAAGGGCGGATCTTCTTCAAGCCCAACAAAACCAGCCTATCGAGTATTGTAATTAACTGGAGAAATCTATATTTTAAGACTTGAATCCGATATCACTAAGAATGTAACTGAGGGAGAGACATTGAGGTGTTTCCTAGATTTTTATGGCAACATTAATGTTCAATTTAACATTAATGCATTAGGTAAGATGAATGAACAACAATTTTACAACATTTATTAATCTAGGAGGTAAATGATATTTTCTACTAGGGTTGGTTATATTTTTAAAATGTTTTTGATATAAATCTCTTATGCTTACCAAGACTGGATTTATTTGATCAAAACACACTAAAACGATTTATTTGATCAAAACACACTAAAACATTAATATTTTATGTAACTTTTTTATTTTAATATATTTTAAAATGTAACTTATTCATGTGATGGCAAAGCTGAATTTTCAGCATCACATGATCCTTCAGAAATCATTCTAATATGCTGATTCACTGCTTAACTAACACTTGATATTATTTTTCCAACTTATGTTGGAAAAAGTTAATGGTTAATATTTTTGTGGAAATCATGATTAACTTTTTCCAGGATTTTTTGATGAGTGGAAATTTCAAAAGATCAGCATTTATTTGAAATGTTTAAATTGAATAGTAAAATATGCTAATACCTTAGAAAAATATTATATAGTTTATTAGATTAATAAATGCTGAAAAAAAATGTTTTTCAGATGATACTAATGCATTAACTAATGTTAATGAACTTTATTGTAAATGGTAAAGTTACCATTTATACCTTGCTGGTTTATGGGCAATTTATTGTGAAAAAGTTGCTCCAGGAAAATGTTTAGGTTTCTATGAAAACCTAGGTTTCTATGCCTTTTAGGAGTAATATTTTATTTTTAGTCTGAGACTACCCAGTGTTACTTATTCTATGTGTTTGACTTTATACATGTTCATTTCAATTGTACTATTCAATATGTTTACATGACAGAACACTGTATTATAATTTTATCTTATCAATTTGATACACTAAAAAAAGTGAACAATTGATGAGGAAACCTGTTGCCTTAAAATGATTAAATAAACTTCTCAAATAGGCATGAAGTTTATTACTTTATTATTTTATGGCAGCGGGTTTCCTCACTTTTTTAAAGTTAAGTCAACTGATTACCTTTTACAGTATAGTCGCTTTGGATAGAACTGTCAGCTAAATGAGTAAATGTAAAAATGTAAATACAAAAATTGTTGTAATGGTGAATGTTTAGAAAATAAACACGTTTTTAAGATCAATTTATTAAGTAAAACCAAACTGGTACAAAAAGCTTCAGCACAAAAAAAAGACAGTCTTTCTAATTAGCTTAGTTAATGCATAGACTAATCAACTTCAAAAAGATACTACAAGATTTTAATTAGTTTTCAAAAAAAAGAAAGAAAGAAAAAAGGACCACAAACATGATTGGGGAAAAAATTAAATATAATCAAGCAAATAAATTGTAGCATTATGTCAGAACAATGTTTCCATCAAAGAAACATGATATCTGTGTAGAACACAGTGTGGAGATAAAAGATTTTAGTTATGCTGCTAATAACCTTAAATACAATTGACCTTTGTAAAAGCATACATCTACATATCTAAGCACGAAGTGCAACTTAAACATGAAAATGGCAACATGCATGCATTCTCTCTGTTGAGTCACACCGAAAATTTATTAGACCTCTGATGAAACAAGCTACCAAACAAAATACATTGTACTATAAATTCAGTGCCTTGCCATACACAGTTGTTTCGATTATTTTAAAGTACATATTCTAATACTTAAATACTTTTGATTCAAGTAAGATGCTTAGGTTTGGAGATACATATTGCATAACAATGTTGTGAGAGAGGTTCTACAAGGCCCTGGTCATAGCATTAAATTGGGATAGAAATATCCAGATAGGTTAAGAGAACAAAAAAAAAAAAGTATTTGTGTAACATCTTTGGCAGTGATGTGGAATTCAGTTTCCACCTATCTGCACAGCTACAAATGCCATTGCAAACTGACTTTGCTGCCGAGGTCAGAGTTCACCCTCAGGCAAAACTGGGGTTCCTCCTCTAAAAAGATCATCCCAGTTTGTTGCTTCGCCCCCTCCACCTCCGTTGACTACAGCAGAATGACCCAAACTCAACCCAGAGCCCATGTTCTCAAACGAGACTCTTCCCCGCGAATACTTCCCGCCCTTTTTCTGTTGTTGCATTATGACGGCGATGATGCGTTCCCTCTCCTGTGAGGTCATCCAACGCATCTGATTGTGTTTGACATGGTAACGCGTGTCTCCGTACCACTGGATGATCTCTGTCCTTGTCAGGCCTGTCTTCTGCTGGAGAATCAAGTAGTCGTCGCTTGTGGGCCACTGGCAGCGAAGGAAGTTTTGCCGCAAAATTTCCAACTGCTCCCTCGTCTTCTTGCGAAGTCGCACGTTTGGTTCGAACCCGGCCGCGGAGGAATGACGGAGACGGAGATGGGGAGATATCCGCAGAGTACTGTTGAACGGAAGCGTTGCCGTCTTCAAACTCCCCTTCGTCACTTACTTCCTCCTTGGTCTCATTTGATTGGTTGAGCGGTTCCTCGTCGTCAGCCACATCCACGTCAACCTCAAATCCCGTTTCTGCTTCGTCAGCCTCGTCGTTGTCATAATAATCAGCACCAGGTAGAGCATCGTTCTCCAGCTCGCTCTGAGAGTTCTGTTTGGGCAGCTGCATTGTGCGATTGCGCCCAGCGAGCTTGGCTAGCCATGCCCGGCCGTTCTTGCGAAGCTGGTAGCGACTGTCAGCGAACCATTTGCGGATTTCACGCCGATTAAGTCCAGTCATTTTCTGGAGGCGCTGAACCTCGCCGTCAGAGGGCCAAGACTTCTGTACAAAACTGCGGCGCAGGGCCATCAGCTGCGCTTTCGATTTTTTCCCTGGCATGCAGTGTAGAGACTGTGAAAGCTCTGGGACTTCGGGGTATGGCATTGCGGTCTGTTGTTCGTTCATAATCACGTACGGTGAACGTCCATAGGCATCGTGCAGCTGGACTCCAGTATTGTGGGGCGGTACGTTTCTACTATCACTTTGGAAGTGGGGATTGACTTGAGGAACTTGGGATGCAGATCCATGACCGTTTTTGTACACGGCATTAGAACCGAGCAACTGCTGCACACCGTTATTGGATTGGGAAGCATTATTCTGGGTAAAATGCAAGCGGTTTTGGTCACTGATGAGGTGTTGAGGAACAGTACGGCTGGGTTTCAGGCGTGTGGTCTCTCTGATCTACATGGGCATCTGCCGCAGGTGGCGGCCTAAAATTCTGTTGCGTTTCATCACGTCCTAAACAATCCTCCTCGTCATTGTTTTCCGCACACTCCTCGCCGACCGCTTTTTTCTGAATCCGCCACAGCTTGCGTCGCGTTTCTTGGATGTCGTCATCAGCCCAGCTAATTCCGTAACGTACCCGTTGCATCATGAACCAGGCTTTAACTCTCTCCGGCGGTAATTCACACTTTCGAGCTAGAGCGCTCGCCTCCTGTGATGTGGGGTATGGGAACTCATTAAACGCTTCCACGAGTTCGGACACGGCATCCAGCTCGTGAACCTGCTCCCGAGCGCACCCAGATGAGCTTTAACCCCTCGGATACCAATGGAAGACAGACTAGGTTAGCCTGGTTGTGTGTTGATGTGCCAGAGGAGGCCGTTTGCTTCTTTTGGCAGGACTTCTTAGTTCCCGAAGAGCAGGGAGACGTCTCCTGAGGTAATTCGAGGGAGGAGCTCTGCGTTTCTTCAGAAGCAGGCGAGACGTCCATCTCCTCTTGTTCTTTTGCCTCTACGGAGGATGTCGTCTCATTTGAGTCTTCGGGAGTCTGAAATGAAGTAGATTCAGATCCCTCAGGGGTGACAGGCTGAAAAGAGCAAGATCAAGAAATATTAATACAAAATGCATCAGGTGAGAAATGCATAATCTACAAATTTCTCCAATAAGTGCCACAAAAGGTGATCACTAAAGTTAAAGTCACAATGAAATCAAAATTGACAATAATATTTTTTAATGGAATACTGCAGTGTTATTATAAATTATTTACCCATCCACATCATTCTTTTTCTTTTAACACACTGGCCTTGTCCCAATTCAGAGGCTGTGTATAAGTATCTGTTTTATAGTGGTTGCTTTTCTGATACATTCTCAGTGACTATGTATACACCCTCCGTAAATGACAAAAAATATGTTTGTTGACACAGCAATTATGTTTGTTTTTTAAATAGGCCCCCCTCCCAACACTCTCCCATTGGTTTGTCAGAGTTATTCCACCCCAAACAATAGCTTTTACCCTTTACACTAGGAATAGCTGAGAGCTATCTGCATATCAAACCGTAATAGGATACATTATTTACATTTAATTAAATACTCTAATTACAGAATCTTTAGTGGACCACACAGCTAACAGAAACTCGAGCACATCAATAAATACTGATATTAACACCAAAACGTTACTTACTTTATCCTTGACGACGCTTTTTCCCAGGTCACCCACTCGCTCCTCCTCGAGCGCTCCACATCGCTCCTTCCTCACCGAGTCAGAAAGGCTGGTAACAGGGTGAGCGGCGTGCAGGTGCTGACTGAGACATTTAACATCTTGCGCTTTAAAACCACAAATCCGACACTCGTAAGCATCCTTAACCGTCTCCCCAGCATTTCCTCCAGGCTTTGCCGCTGGGTCTAGTGGTGAAGAGTGCGTGCTTGCGGTCTTGAGCTGCGGAGCTGCGCACTGCTCCATGGCAACCTATGCACGACCTAGCCAAGACGCAATTCATACAAGCTAACACAGAGATCAGGTAGCTAAATTTCTCCCACAACAAAGACGGTGCGCAGTACTCCAAAGGATGCAACGAGTTTCATTTGAATAAGATCTATGTATAGAGGGAGTCCACATGAAAGAGTTGAATGCTGAATCCGAATTTATAGCCACACTGGTCAGAGTATGGAACAAAGGCTGGCTAGCCAGCGAGCTAGCACAAGAGCTTGTCGTGTTGGCTTCACACAGAAGCATATAAAAGTAAAAATAGTCAGCTCGGATGCAAACTAGTTTATTTAGTGTTATTCTATCCTTCATTAGATGCAGTTATTTAAGAAATAAGGCAATTACAAGTGCCACTCCGAGCCAATCGCACTCGCCTATGGGTCGCACAGTTGTCCAGAAAGCTGTCATACGTTTGGTTTGTCGCATCCTCCGAGTGTAAAGGCAGAGCGGCTTCAAAATAGAAGTTCATCGACAGCCGCTCTCTCTTTTTGATTTGAGATGGTAAAATAGCTTTACATTTCCAAAACATTAGTAAAAGTATAGCCTATACACATTTGCACACATACAAATATAATAAAATAAGTACAAAATAAGAACAGGTTATGTTTATTTATAAAACAATTTATTTAGGGATGACCTCATTTACAAACACTGTTAACAAATACATTTTAAGTTAACAGAGGTTTATTTAGGATTATACATTAGTCTAGCATTTATAATTTGCTTGATATTAAAGCCATACATAAAAAAGGTGTGTGTGTGTGATTGTACATGGACTTGACATTACTCTTGAGAAGTAGAAATGACAAGTCAATTCCAAAAAAAAAAATCTTTCTCTTTTTTTATTCAGAAATTGATGTGCTTTGTTATGGAATTAACATGCTTTTTGATCGAATAAAATTATGGAATTATTTATTTATTCAATTTAAGTGTGTCTGACTCTGAACTTATATACAATCAACTGAAAATGTTAATTATTATCATTTATTGATACTGATCCAGACTTACTGTTTTCTTCTAATCAGCAGTGAGGCTTTCAATTTACTGGAAATGTAAATTCTCTAAATTTGATCTTGACACACTTGAAAAAAAATCTGTAAGATTTAAAACATAAATCTTTGCATTCAATTCGTAGTACATCAATGTAGAACAATAATGATTATCACAGAAAACTTAGTAACAACTGACATTTATATAAAGACTGTTATCGTCAAATCAGTTTTTTTTCCGTTTATTTATTTATTTATTTATTTTATTTTTTGTAATGAATATAGTCTACATTTTTAATCTAACCTTGTTAATAATTAAGCCAGACATTTAGTTGGGTCATCAATAGCAGTTCTGTGACCATGGAGAGCGAAGGTTCGTTTCTCACTGAATTTGTCATCTTTAAAGGTTAAAGAAAAAAATGAGCCGGGGTGACCCTCACATAAATGTGGGGACATTTTGTGAGAGCCAGATATCCAAAATGGCTGCCGTCGGCCAAGCTGGAAATGAACTTTTGAATGGGTTTGCCCAGAGTGCTGCATAATACATGGTTTCTGAGATTATTTGGGTCAAGAAATTCATAAATGTTGTAGATTTATGGATTTGACCTATTTTTGACCTTCAAATTCAAGATGGCCACCAATTTTTGGCTCTTTAAATGTCAATTTTTCAAAATCGTAATAGAGCCTTATTAGGCTCAAATGAAAGCTCTGCTCATAGTTCAGTTATGGACAGTGAAATTACAACATACACATAGGTCATCAGATGTCTGGGGTGGAATCAATGAAAGCAGGGCCAACCGTCCATGGAAAATGGAAGCGACCTGGGACAACATTTCACAGCTAACATTTTACAGCAGAAACAAACCAACCAAAGTTTGTGTACAGTGTGAACTCAAAAACAAATACATACAACGACAGACTTTGCCCCCTTTTGCCTTGGAAAACATAACTCTACAAACCAAAAAAAACACAAGATAAAATGACCTATATGTTGCAGATGGCAGCATACAGAAATATTCTAATCAGAGATGAAAATGGAAAAGGATCATTGTAACATCTTTTTTTTTAAATTTCCTATTCTTGTTAATTGTTTTGTTTATATATTATGAATGATATTTTTAATTAGAATACATGTTTTCATACAGTAACCTGTTTTTTGTTACTTATTTAAGTATCATTATTTAATTTAAAGCAAGTTCTCATGCTGAATTTCAATTGTTATGTAAATGCATTCTAAATCATAGTTCTCAAATGCCATCAATGTACCCAAATGCAAGTTCTAAGTGATTAGGAGGAGATGAGTCAATTCCAACTGCAATAAACAATGATAAATCAACTTTTTTTTAGCATCCTGGACTACACATCATCCATCTTTTGGATGAATAATCTCTTCATAAGATGATATAGTGAGGTATTTCTGTCATGCATATAATTAGACAAGATGTGTTACTGTAGGATGATGTGTAAAGTCAACTGACAATTCTCCATAGAGTGGAAGAGAATTTTAACAATTGTGTGTGACATTTGTTGTGTCAAACTTAACACCAGCATGTCACTTTTGATTCTATTATTTTGTTGTACATCAAAGTACAACAATATTGATTATTGCTGAAAACTTGAAGAACTGAATATGATAATAAAGACTGTTGTAGTAGTCAAGTCGGTTTATGACGTTTTCAGTTTTTATTTAACCTTTTTAAAAACAAAGTCAGACATAAGACATGATTCTCCATGGAACAAAAAGGGAGGATGAAATAAAAATGTGGCTATATCACTTAACAAGTTGTGCAAGTAAAGATTAAAGGTCACAAATGAACCATAAACATCTCTTTACCCTAGCAAAAATAATGTCATTAGTAATATATTAAACATGCACCATGAAAATACTGCACACTGAATTCAAAGGTCAGTTTCTGATAAAGAAATTCTTTAACTTACAGACTCATAGTGAAGACAGAGAGGAGAGAGATCTTATTACATTTGTAACAAAACTGTTCTGAATATTTGAAGTGAAACAAGAAAATGTAGCAGCTTTTGATGAATGTAGTTCAGTCAACTCTCTACCTCCCATGTGATCAATGTTAAAATCAATCATCATGTTTAAAATAAATTCATTATTGCTTGAAAAGCTAAGGACAGTTGTCAATTCACACTTCTCTCAGCAACCCCAATTCACCACCAATAAAGGTTATTTTTTGGCATCTTTGAAGAACCTTAAACATCCATGGGACCTTTCCAGTGCACATAATGTTCTTTATAGTGGGAAAAAAAATTCTTGAGATTATTAAAAAGTGTTTCACACAAAGAAAAAATGTGCTTTTAAGAACTGTTCTATGAAAGGTTCTATGGGCAACCAAAAATAGTTATTTAAAGGGACACTCCACCCATGTGCATTAAGATTTCCATTGTTAGAAATCCAGTCATACTATTGAATGGTCATGCAACACTCTCTCATTTTCCCCTGAAACGAGAGAATTCCGCTATTTCCCCTTTTCACTTCCTCCTACAATACCGCAAAAATCATTTTTACGTCTTTGTAATACAAGCACTAGTTCCCACCCTTTCAAACCCGCCCATCAGGGGTTGGACCTAATGTGCTAACAGACCTATCACAGATCAGTGCCACTGCATTTGATATCACCGGAAGAAACTTTTTGAAAATATGGACGAAGGTACTGAAATACGCAGACGGATGCATTATTATGCATAGGGTTGGGTACCGAAATGCGGTGCCAGTGGGAAACCGGTTCCAGGCGTAAACGGTAATAACCAGACTGAAAATGAACGAAAATTGCACGCTCTTGCTCACTCGCTCTAGGAGATTTTAACATCAGGGAGCCATTATCAATATGCGGGAGACTCCTGGGACGTCTGATAGCGAGGGATTAATGAAGATGCCGAAGACAAAATGCTCGAAGGTTTGGCTGCATTTCACGTAAAAAATTACGCGTCAGAGAAAGTGTGCCGATTGCCTGAAGCCCGTAACAGAATCACGCCAATCCATTGCCAATGACGCGGACGCCGCCTTGACGCTCTTATGTCGTCATACTATACTCTAGCAGCGCATTATCTGATTTCATTGTGCGAAATGATTTCCAGGCGGTAGCGTAGAGTGGAGCTCAACTCTCAGTCTATATAAATAATAGATAAATACATTCATAATATTGTGTGATGTATAGAAACATTTTGAAAAAATTGGGTCATATACTGTATGTAGTAGAATAGTATCATAAATTTCAAATTTGGGTCCTTCTTGGCCGATAGAAGGCAGAAAATGACTTTTTAGTGGTTGTGGATTGTAAACAAAAATCCCAGAATGCTTTTGCAATGCTCAGCTCCGCAGGCCACTCCCACTACTCCGCCCATCTATAGAGGTCATGGGGTTGATTCCCATTCCTTGAATGCAATAGTTGCTTTAGATAAAAGTGCTCGCCAGATGTATATGTAAAGAAAGTTGACAAATAGTGATAAAAGATGTTGAATAGGAAGCATATTCAGTACAATCTAATTAACACAACTGTTTTTAATTCACATTTACTTATTCAGTGAGTTCATTCATTTGCTGAAATTGACAGATGAGATGATCATTGGGGCTGAGTATGTGCTTTTAATGTTTGTACATGGGTTTAAGAATGGATAGAGTTCCTCAGTAAAAGACTGATCAGTGAAAGAGTAGATATGAGAACTGGAATCCACATCATAAAAGGAGACCAGACCCTCCTCATAATCCACAAACACACCCACCTTCTGGGGCTTCACTTTCAGGGATAGAGAGACAGAGGTTCCAGCACAGGCACTATACTGGTTCCCATTTCTCAACCGCACTGTCCAGTATCCATTCCTGAGGACTCAGTGTGATCTTCCCCTTTTCTGTTAATGGATTCTTTGGCAACTCCTAAATCCCAATCCGTTTTCCCCTTCACCAGCACGTCAAAATAAAACCTTCCAGAAGAGAATCCTTGTTTTCCCAGGACATTACCACATTTATCAAACCTTGCAGGGTTGTCTGGGACATTCTGTTTTTCTCCACGTCGCACTTGTTTGCCATCATCAGACAAGATGAGAGATTCATGAGCTGTATCTGGATCCAGAGTCACATCCACTAATAAAAATTTGAAAATGATTATATTTCTAATAACATCACACATATTACGGACATATTGAGGGCTGATGCATACACTAATACTGATACCATATCACCACGGATTAAAAGACATAATTTATTTTTGTTTCTTACTCACCAGCATATTTTCTTCTCTTTGCGATCTCTAAACAGAAAGTTATTTTAAATGTATTTAAAATTAATTTAGTAGAACACAGAAATTCCATAAATTACATAAGATTACAATGCATTCTCACCTTTTTGAATCCTCCTCAAATAGCGAACTGTAGAAATTGTTAAATATAAATAAGATAAATTATTATACAATTATATCATTATAATTGATCAACAGTTTCTTTCCGTTCAGATGCAACCACAAAATTAAGACTTAATTTTTTTGCATTAAAATGAATCAATGGAAAACAGATATCACCTCTTTTTATGTAAACAAAAGTAGCAATTGCAACTGTAGTAATGACGCCGAACACAACTGAAATTGAAATCCAAATGACTGATGTTCTCCAAACTTGAAACATTTTACCTGTAACAAATACACCAATACAGCATGAGATGTGAGCAATAGATACGCATAATCACACGCCAAAAGACACGCCAAATACGCATAATCTTTACTCTGTTTAATTGATGTAAGTTTGAACTTGTGAAATGGTAAAGAGTGGGGAAGCCTCCATCAGTCACTGAATGGTACAAGTTCTGAGATTAATCTGTTATGTACACTTATATATGGTTTTAACATGGTCTCTTAATTATCTTTTTAAAAAATAAAGCACTTTGTGGCATGCCACTATTAAAGACAAGCCAATGTTTAAATAACTGTGGCAGGTGAAATAAAAATGGAAGATAACCCAATGCTCATTGGTAAATAGATCAGCTGGTGCTTCATCTTTGTTGGCTGGAACTTCTCAACTTGAGTGATTTCTTGCAAAGAGGGGAAGCCTTTTTCTACAACATAAACTACCAAAATCATACTTACTTGAGACACTGATGTCCGTTTGCAGCATATGATGTTTCAGTTTGACTCTGCAGTGATACTTGGTCTCACTGTTATGCACAGTGATCCTGTGTTTCACGGTGAAGCCTTTTGCACCTGCATGCACTTCTTTATCAGAAATCAAAACATTTCCTTCACTGTCCCTCCACAAAAGCTCAGGTTCAGGGTTCCAGCCTTCACATGCACACAAAAGACGAAGCCCTCCTGAATGAATCAAAGTCCTCTATAATGATCAGTGGATGAGTTCCTACAGCTGCAGGGATCAAGGATAACAATAATTCAAATTGTGCTTGTATTATTGTGAAATAAACGTTTACATTTATTTCAAAGGTGCTGTAAATCTAAGATAATATTCTGCCTGAGCTAGTTTTTGTGTGAATTTGATGCAAAGAACATCCAAGCACTAAAAAGTCTGCTCACCTCCGACATTAACATTAACAGTGATATCATCATACCAGGAGTTGGACTGAATAAAACACTTGTAAGCTCCTTCATCAGAGACTTGGACTGTTGATAGTTCGAGCGATGCATTTCCATTCTGTAGCAGATCTTGGAACAGTGCTGTTCTCCCTCTGTAGGACTCACTGTGCTCCGTGATTCTGCTTTCACGATTTACATAGAGATGCACTATTTCATCTTTGTCAAGTCTAAACCATTCCACTTTCATGTCCACAGCACTGGTGTTTGGTTTGATATAACAGGGCAGGATCACATTCACCAACAATGGTAAAGAGAGGCGCTACAGGCCCCACAACATTATACAGCTCTAAGACAAAGAAAACCATGTCTGAACTGGTTGAAAAAGATTAGATTCTCAACATGTTAAGACATGTGGTTTTAACCACGTTCTATAGTAGCACTGCATCTTTAAAATGTTAACACAGCCTGTTTTTTTATTTAAGGTGAGAATGATTACCTGATGTTAAATCTGTAAGTGCACAAAAAATCAGAGCCACTCCAACCAACTTCATCCCTGCAAAGAAACAATTGCTCTACTAAGAGAAAAGTCAGCGCATTTATTACAAATAGTATATGCATTTTAATAAAATAAATACAAATAATGATTTAGTCTGCTTACCTGATTAGACTTTCTGCTGTCTTTGAAAACAATCTTTGAAAGGCTTACTATCACTTCCTTTAGAGAAAAACCAGACAAACCAGAACACTCACACATCCAATCACTCACTTTTAAAATTGCACACACACACGCACGCACACATTAAGGAAAAGCAGTCTAGATGCCTACTTGTTGGTTTCACTGTTGTTATTGTTGACTACAATACTATATATATATATATATATATATATATATATATATATATATATATATATATATATATATATATATATATATATATATAAATCATTAATTGTAATAAAGCTGAAATAAATTATAGAAAATATAAATGTTAATGAACCACTTTATGACTTATAAATCTTTGTGCCACTTAAAATTCATCTGCATTTTCTGAGTTTGTATTTATATTCAGATCAGGTTTATTCAAATCATTAAAAGGGTAATATACCCAAACATTATTATTTACCCAAATCTTCTGGCTTTCTACAGCTTAACATTTGAAAACTGTTTCAACTGTTTTTGTCCAAATAACATTAGAACCCACTGATTTTCATGTATGGATAAAAAAAAAGTTTTTTGTTTTTATGCCATTTTACAGCAAATGCACTTTACACCATTTAATGAGTGAAACAAGAAACTGTACACAAACTCCATTGGTATTAGGTTTATACAATAAAAATTTATTTGAGAATTCGAACAAGATTTGAGAAAAGTGAACTGATGCCTATATAACCAGTTCTACCCTAACCGTTCGGGGTACGATTTTCCCAAAAGCATCGATTTCCAACTATGGTTGCAAGTTCCGTCGTTATCAGCATAGTTCAACAAGTCGGTGTTTCCCAAAACAATCCTTCCAACAAACATTCGCAAACAGCATCGCAAAGTTGTGTGGTTTTTGAACGACAGCTCTCAACCTGTGGTTAGAGGCATCGTTTCTATTTTGCATGACTTTTGGACATAATAAATCCTTATCTTGAGCAAAATAAGCAACCTGACATTCAGTACAACCGGTGCCTTTTATTTAGAGTACATACAAATGTAATTTACGTCTTTTAGTTTGTCAAAAAATTTAAAGTACCGTGTTTGAAGAGTGCGCATGTGCGAATGTGCTCTACTATGTAAGAACAAGACAAATATTGAGTCTGGTAATAAAGCAAAATAACTGAGAACAATTTGAAATAGTCCTCAGATGACATGTCTGTAATTTATATTAACAAATCTAGCGTTAATTGGATCTCAAACAGTTTAAATAAAAGTAGTTATTACTCCACCACGTGCGAAACCAACATGGTTGAATGATACTTTGTGATTATGCATTTCACAATTTTCAAACTGGGACCAACTGACGCTCTTTCTGTATCTTGATCTTCTGAGATAGTCACTAAAAAAACATTTTCTAATTTCTTACAGTCTTACAATAGTATAGTATTCATTTATTGAAAGTGACTGGGGAAAAATTACATGAAACAATTCCCTTGTTGTAAATGAACTGGCTCCAGTTATTGGTGGTGTTCTTTGTTGTTTGCACCCGCTGGTGTTTTAGATTTTGAGCATGAGGAAATACGCTGGGTGCGAAGCTTCTGCACATACTCTCGGTCCAACAACAGTTGACGTTGATGATTCTTTAGAGCAACCCATTGACTTCTTAGAGCCTCATCTCTCGAGACAAGGTTTTTTAACTCCTCATACAGGCTTTTATTCTGTTGATACACCTCATTTGTAAAGGACATCATGGAGTCAGATACCTCCTAGGGAGAGGGAAGAGAAAACGCCTTGACTCAGTAGCTTCCATGGCACTTTGACAAACAACCATGCTGACTGACTTCACAATCACAACTAGCATTCACTCACCTTGTTGGCTGAGGCAGTCAAAGCTTGCATCTGGTCTTCTGCCTGTTGCTCCAGACTCTTCATCTTTCTATTGAAATCAGACTTGAGAGCAAGCAGAGTCTTTGAATGATGACACTGCAAAGAAGTTAGCTCCCTTTCCAGCTCAGAGATAAAACACAACTGCTGCTGTTGTAGAGTCTACGTCAAACACAAAACAAATACATAAATATGTACACTGAACAAAATTATAAACGCAACACTTTTGTGTTTGCCCCCATTTGTCATGAGCTGAACTCAAAGATCTAAGACTTTCTCTATGTACCAAAAAAGCAGATTCTCTCAAATATTGTTCACAAATCTAAATCTGTGTTAGGCTATGTTTACACGGAAACGGTTCTGAAGAGAAAACGCAAAAGTGGCGTTGCGTTATCACTTTTATTCTGCGTTTAGTCGAGCGTTTTGGGTGGGAAATCCACGTGCATATGGTGATGCAAAAGTGCGTGAAATTCAATGTAGTATGCACTTCAGGCGGCTTTGGTCTGCGCGCCTGCGTACAACCTTCACTGCCAAGCATACTTTTGCGTTTTTACCCTTTACACGGGAACGTGTCTGTGAGAGCGTTTTTAAGATTTCCACTCTGGAGGGTGGTTTCACTTTTTTGCGTTTTAAGCCTCCAAAACTCTGTCGCCGTGTAGGCACATCCGATCAAATATTTTTACGTTTTCACCCGCGAGTGTTCTCGTGTAAACAGGGCCTTAGTAAGCCTTAGTAGTAAACCCTATAAGCCCCAACCTATCAGAAGATTCAATACTAAGACAAAACGGAGAAAATAACACTTAATTTAAACATTTATTCTCCATTGGCAGTCTGACACGAAGCATGCTGGGAACTAGAACTCTGCTAAACTCATTCCATTTAAGTTCAGCTTAAAGGTAGGGTAGACAATTTTCTGAAAGTCTAGCAATAGTAAACTAGCTTTGAAAGCATAAGATCCCACCCTCCCTTCAGAGTGCTGTCTAAAGCCACACCTCCTTTAAAGCACATGAAGGGGAGCAAACAAAAGCGTCACAAGACTTGAAACAGCATTAAACTACCTCATGACCGGAAGTAATAAAATACATATGTTGACAAGCAGGTAGGACGTCGTATCATTGCTTTCGAACTGATTGCAATGATTGGATGAACATTTTATGGTCCTTCGCCTTCCACAGATGATATACAGTATATACATATAAACCCTCCCTTGAATTTAATCAGCTATTGAGTTCACTTAACTTTTTTCAATTAAGTGCAACAAACTTGTAATATTTCTCATTTCATTTGGTTAATTTAACTGTACAAACACACAAAAAAGGAAAATTGAGACATCCTGCTACCTTAACCTCTTCTAGGTCTGCAATTTCAATATTCAGCTTTGCCAGCTGATTTTCCGTCTGCAGGATCTCTCTCTGCAACTCTGAAAACACAAACAACACACTTTGATGTTTCAAATGTTCTATCTGGCTAACTAACTGCAGCGAGCAATTGATTGTAGCCTACCTGCTGTTGGTAAAATGACTCGTAAAAATGTATGGGCATCACACATACTACATGTTCAGTCATTTACAGTAAAATATAACCACATGATTACGATTACTATTTGCCTTCATTTATTGTTCAGATACATACACACTTGTCTTACCGTTCTTCTTCTCCTCATGTTTATCCTGCATGTTCTGTCTCTGTCTCTGAAGCTTCTCTAGTTCCTGATGGCTCTGATTACTCTGAATGACTATAGCATTCTGTCTCTTCTCTGCCTTATTAGAAAGATATGAGATGAACTCTACCTGCACAGCAAAGAAAATGAGAATGATTATGATTTATAGGCCTAGAACAAATATTATTATGATAATAATTTATAATTATAATTAGGCAAATTTTTAAAACAATTGTGTTAATTTGTGAGAACTTACATTTTCTTTACGTGTCAAATCTAGCTCGTACTGAAGAAACTCATTTTCTTTTACGTCTGGAGTTGATTGTGTGTTAAAACGGTCAAACATGAACTCAAATGCAGATCCATACTAGTCAGTTTGAGCTAACTTACTGGTAAGCTACAGTTTGAGCTACTGGTTATTGGTCAATTGACATGAAAACACACAGTTGGCGAATAAAAAATGTTTTTTGCGTTTACAATATTTAATGCAGTATAGGCTGTAAATACGGCTTCATCAAGCTTTCGGTCATTTCCATGCGCATGCGCAATATACAGTAAGTTAAATGCTAGGCCTATGTGTTTTACACGGCCCCATTCTCTGGCAGAAACACAAGTGTGTAAGACCAAAAGAGTGAGGAAATGTCATTCGTGGAAGGACTAGTGAAAGTGTGTTTTGTATGTACCCAGCGCTAGCGGAAAGTCGTAGGCTGGTTTCAGCAACAAAAAAAAATTGTGTACTACTGTTGCTGGACATAAGGATACAATTGATGAACTCGCCTCTTCAGTGTGCTCAGGTTCTCAGTGAGAGTATCATATCTATGGGTTGCAAGGCAATATTAACTAGATTAATGAACTGTCTCAAAAGTGATTTAAACCGTTCTTTGAATCTCTTTAGTGTAGACAACTCACTCCCTGTGTAACAGCATCTCATCTGATTCATCCTGTTCTGCTCTCTCAGCCGAGACAGTAACGTCCCATTGGTGCTTTGACACGCTTTTCTTCTTTGATGACATCCTGAAACCTCCTAGCAGGCAAGTTGTTACCTCGAATACAGCACACTTACAACGACAAAGGAACTCTAACGTATTTAATGAAGTTCATACGCCGTTTTCCACTCCCACAGTTGGTTGCACTGTGTAACCAAGACAACTAGACATAATCATTCGCTTTAAATCCAAAAAGAAAGAGTTTTAATCTATTTACCACTAATATCCAGCCCCTATACGCGATTTATTATAGTTACTAATTGAAATTACATTTTATTTAGGAAAAATCCAATTGTGAACAGGCAACAGTGATTGATATTTGTTGTGTGTTGATATTATTATACACGCTGACCGCTTGGTGGAGCAAATTGGTTTACCGGTAGAGTCAGTGTTGCCATGTCCTCATATTATAACCTACTTTTGACTTGTTTTTTTTTCATTAAGTCTCTTACTAAAAAAGGATACCAGACACATCCCACCTCTCCCGGTGGGTCCGGAAATGTCCCCCATATTGATAGCGGCTCCCTGACGTTCACATTATACCTAAAATGATTGATATTGTTCTCATCCCTTAAATGATATATATCAATAGGCATTATGGTGGTGGTGGGGTGTTGTGCCATCTCCCAGAAATTAGTTTTTGCAGGGTGAAATTTCTGATATTATTGCAAGGTTTGTTGGACTTATTTCCAAACAGTGTTTGGCCACATTGCTTGGCACCAATAATATAGTTTTAATAATAATTCTAAATCTATGAGCATAAGGAAGCAGCACAGGAACAATGTCGTTGGAATCACTTTCAGAGAGATTTGAGCCAATCAGAATCGACTTAAAGTTTAGTTCACCTAAAAATGAATGCTTTCTTCTTTCAGCCTAACACAATTAGAGTTATATTAAAAAAATATCCTGGCTTTTAATTCATATGCTTTATATGGGAGTGAATGGTAGGCTATGTTGTTTTTTGAAGCAAAAAAAAAAAAGAAGCACATCCATCATAAAATTAATCAATGGCTCCAGGGTTAACGGCCTTCTGAAGTGAAGTGAAGCGAATGCGGTTTGTAAGAAAATTTCCATAATTATAAATTTATAAACTGTAATCATTAGCTTCAGGTAATGAGGGTAAGTGCTTTCATGAGAGAGCCAAGTTCCAGTGTTGACGTAGCATGTAGGAAAAAATTGTTTTAGACTTCTGATTCGTGACTGGTGTTCAGTTTTGCTCTATCCTCTGCGATTCCACTTCCCCATTCATCAATACATGCGTGGGGTCTAAGGTCACTCTTCCGCTCAAACTCGACTTAAGTAGACTATAGTTGTTACCTTGAAGCCAGTCATTATAGGTTATAAAGTTAAACATATTTTTAATACAAAAACATCGCTTCACTTCGGAAGGCCTTTATCAACCCCCTGGAGGATGGATGTAATTTTTGGGCTTCAAAAATAAGGTACCATTCACTCCCATTATAAAGCATGGAAGAGCCAGGATATTGTTTTTAATATAGGCTGAAAGAAGTCACCTATGGACTGTATTCTTTCTTTCTTTCTTCTTTCTTTCTTTCTTTCTTTCTTTCTTTCTTTCTTTCTTTCTTTCTTTCTTTTTCTTTCTTTCTTTCTTTCTTTCTTTCTTTCTTTCTTTCTTTCTTTCTTTCTTTCTTTCTTTCTTTCTTTCTTTCTTTCTTTCTTTCTTTCTTTCTTTCTTTCTTTCTTTCTTTCTTTCTTTCTTTCTTTCTTTCTTTCTTTCTTCTTTCTTTCTTTCTTTTCTTTCTTTCTTTCTTTCTTCTTTCTTCTTCTTTCTTTCTTTCTTTCTTCTTCTTTCTTTCTTTCTTTCTTTCTCTTTCTTCTTCTTTCTTTCTTCTTCTTTCTTCTTCTTTCTTTCTTTCTTTCTTTCACCATTTTAGAATCAGGTTGCATGTTTTTCTTGAGAGATCTGGCAACAATGCGTAGAGTGCACTGAGCGAATAAACAGGAGGCAGAATCGAGCTCAATAGCCTACTCAAGAAACGTCCACGTTTGATAGTTTTCCAATGTTTTAATATTAAAAACAACAACAACAACACATAACTGCAACAATAAACGCAATTCATTTCTCTCTTCATGGCTTAATTGCGGTTCACGCGCTCTGTGTGTGTCGGAGGGGAGGATGCGCGGCTGAAGACTTCAGCTTGGAGAGACTGAATCCGCATCCTGATCAGACAATCATAGCGATGATGGAGGGACGACACGAGTTTTTATGCGGGGTTGTTGAAGGTAAGTTTACGCACACATTCTGTTTTCTGAATGCTTCTCTGGGTTTAACAAATACAGATATATTCGTTAAAATGTACGTTTGACGTGAATTGCTGTGGTTATCTTCAAAGCATTATTTACTACAATTGTATACGGAAAAAATAAGCACCACGCTATACTGACCTATATAATTAACCTTTAAAATAACTCATTTCTCATTTAGGAGCTTGTTGTGCAATGTAATTCATCTTATTAAGCCGACGTGGAGCATCCTGGGTATTTATTTCCATACTGGAGTGTGATAGGAAGCAGCTGGCCAGAAGCACACATATCTCCATCCACACATACACACACACATATGCATGTTGTGCATATCTCCTAATTGGCCTTACTTGTTTGTAGTTCAGTGTCACGTTATTGGCCCGGTGGGCAACTTGTCTCTTCTCTCCAGTGAACCATGTGGGATTCCAGCAGCTTTTCCTTACTGTTTTCTTACCCCACTTATGTTTTACAGCTGCAAACTTGTAGAACTTGTGGAAGGAAAGCTATAGTGATACTTTACATTAAAGTAGATTTAGGCTATATAACTAAATCAAGCTTACCTTGCATACAGTGCACTTAGGTAAAGTGATCAAGTTTCAACTGCTTGTTTATATCGTCGTGTAACCAGTCTGAACCCACACACTTTCCGGCATGGGAGGCGGGGCGCGTTAACAAGAACGCTAAAGACTGCATCCGCTAGCCTGCCTCTTGAGATCATGGGAGTGAGGTTTTACCTGCACAGCTCTAACTAGCTGGCCTCCGTTACCCATCTCTAATCTGTTAAATGTGACTACAAGGCATTCGATATTAAGATAACATCATTATTTTTTCTTAAGCTACTGTTTTGTTCACATACCAGTAGGGCCAATCACTTCATATTCATAATTACTGAAGCAAATCAAGCAGGAAAATATGTGTGTTATGTTTTTCCATCAGCATGGCAGCCAACATGAATAATAAATTATAACCAGTGCTGTCTTTCCTAATGCAGCAAAATCTATAGAATGCTAGAACGACATAATGATGTGTGATCCCAAACACTGTCAATGAACTTTTAAAAGTTTTGGAATTTTTAAAAATGTATTTATTAGCTCTCAGTAGAGGTATTGAGGATGGATGTGTATTGAAAATGTGGATATGGATGTAACGTATTTAATGATATGTACCATAGTTTTATACACTCTAAAAAATGCTGGGTTGTTTTAACCCAATTTTGGGTCAAATATGGACAAACCCTGCCATTGGGTTACATATTTTTAAATTACATTTTTAATCCAATGTTTGAGTTTGTCCATATTTGACCCAAAATTTTGGTTAAAACAACCCAGCATTTTTTAGAGTGTAAATACTTCTATTTCATGAATTACAAAAATGTTGTGTATTTAAATGTTGAATTATTCAAATTAATTTTTGCTTTCTGATACACAAGCAAGCTAAAACCAATGTAGGCTTTCGCAAAAAGATATGCTTCTCATTCGCAGCTTATTCTGGCCAAGAACAACCCACTTAGACAGAGTGTTCAGAGCAAATCCAAGACTTATCATGGCAGTCTCTGTGAAATGCTTTACAGAAAACACTGTAAAAATAGCAGAATATATGTATAAACTTCAGAGTCATCAGAAAACCCTAAAAACAATGCATTACTTGTTTAAGAGTGCCTTAAAAAAAACTTTGATGTTTATAATCTTGCACTGCTTCCTTATGCACACCTCTGGTGATGACCCTGGCCGGTGTTATACAATGGGTCCAGTATGGGATTGATGCGCCAAGCCCATATTTCAGAGTCTGCCCAAAACCCTCCTGTTTTGAGTGGGTTGCAGTGAAGAGGAGGTTGAAAAGAACAGAATATACTGAAATACTGAAGATTTGTGGCGGTTATGAAATGCTGCCTTGTGTAACGGAGAAAAAAAATCAGGTGTGTGTCTGCATGTGTGATAAATATACTCTACTCCTTAGGTTTCTATGGGAGACCCTGGTCAATGGAACAAAGGAAGGTACTATTTCAATGGTGAGTATTGGATCAGTGACTACACACACAGTTACGTAAATAGGATGATGATATTGCTCAGCCTCGTTATATGCACTTGCATTACTAAAAGAACACAAAATATTACTTATTAGAAGTGTAGGGTTGTACAATGTAATATGCAATATTAATTTGGATCATATTGGTAACATGGTGGTATTAGAGCAGTGCAGTAAGGCTGCCCAGGGGGCAGTACAGAGCAGCTGGTGTGTTGCAGAGGTGTAAAAGCGTGTGGGCAGAGAGACAAATGGCTTTTTATGACTAATGGCTGGACATTGGTGCCAGCATGACTCCACTGAGCCACAGTTTCACACATCTTCATACACCATGATGAAACCAATGGCAAAGAACAAGTCCATTTTTCCTTGTATCTTTGAATCAGAGTAAGGGTGAAGTAGAACAAGAGCAAGACATAGAAATAAGATGCTAATAATAATAACAATAAAACATTATAACTAGGGCTGTCAAATGATTAATCACGATTAATCACATCCAAAATAAAAGTTTGTGTTTACATAATATATGTGGGTGCACTGTGTATAATTATTTATATATATATATATATATATATATATATATATATATATATATATATATATATATATATATATATATATATATATGTATATAAAGGCACTTTACAATAAGGTTAGTCAGTTAACATTAGTTAACTACATTAGGTAATATGAACTAATAATGAATAGCACATATACAGCATTTGTTAATCTTTGTTAATGTTATTTTCAACATTTACTAACACTTGATTAAAATTTTGTTAACATTAGTTAATGCACTGTGAACTAACGTGAACAAACAATGAACAGCTGTATTTTCATGAACTAACATTAACAAAGATGAACAAATGCAGTAACAAATGTATTGCTCATGATTAGTTCATGTTAGTAAATACATTAACTAATGTTAACTAATGAACCTTATTGTAAAGTGTTACCTATATATATATATATATATATATAAATACACACACACATGCTTGTATATATTACAAGCATATATTGTATAGATTTATATATAATTTAAATTATATATAATATTAATATTTTATATAGAAATATTTTTTTTCTTAAATAAACATGCATGTGTGTGTATTTATATATATATATATATATATACATATACAAATAATTATACACAGTGCACCCACATATATTATGTAAACACAAACTGTTATTTTGGATTTGATTAATCACAATTAATTGTTTGACAGCCCTAATTATAACTATAAACATAATTATTGTTGTTGTGTTATGAGTCTACGAGCTAATAGGATAATAAATGTCATTCAGTGTTTTTTTATAAAAATAAAAAAAATGACAGATTGTAAACAAGAGAGATGGTGTCCCTGCTGAAAAGACAATCTTTTTTATTCTGATATGGTTTACTGCTGGTCTAGCTGGTAGCCATTATGTTTGCCAGGAAAACTGAGTTGGTCAAGCTGATTAACCTAGGAAATCTTCTTGGTTTAGATATAGCTAAGAAGCCTAATGGTGACACCAACACGCAAGCATCTAAAACAGGTATACTGTATGCTGTCGTGTATTCAGTCCCTGCTCCCTTTAAGTCATAAAGCAGTTTTTCTCTCTCCTGCTGCGTTATGAACAAACTCACACTTTACCCAGTGAGCTGACATGTTCTCCTCCCTTAAGCTTAGTACAGCTTCTTATGATCTTAAACTTAAATTATGATTAATTGCATGATCCACTTATTCTTTCCGATTTCTTATTCTTTGATATAAGGGAATATAAATATTTGATGGCAATACAGCTATATAATTACATGACATCTTCATAGAAGACCTTTTAAACAATGGCTTACTATGTAAAATATAACTGATTTAGAAGGGCAAGCAACTGTTTTATCAAATGGCGCAAAAGTCTTTCACACTGGCCCATGTTCATATCTGTGGTTCTGATCACTGGCAGAAATTAGGGTGCATGGGAATCCATTTGGACTCTAGAAACAAGAGGGTATCCACACACCGCGCGCACACACACAAGCATTGGTCCAAACTCAGCCCTGGATGAAAAGATTAATAGTGCAGGCGAATGAAGGGGGTGAGAACTTTTACACGCTTGAGTGAGAGCTGAGCGATTGTGCTGATGCAGTAGATGAAGGAATAGAAATAGGAGAAAGAAGAAAGTGGGGAGGAAGAGAGCGAAATGATAGATTATATCTGTGTATTAGCATTTTAAATAGGTTGGAAAGGGAGAGACCCAAAATTAGCTTATGTGTGTGTGTGATTGTACACACACACACACACACACACGTTTGCTTGAGGTTAACATTTGGGGAGATTCTTTAATAATTTAGACAATCACTTACTCAGCCTCAGTCTATTTAGGGAGTCTGCTTTTCTCATGGGAGGACACACACACACTTTTGAAATTGAATGATTTTGTACAAACCTTGTTTTCTCAGTTTTTTACTCGTCTTGTTGAGATTTATAAAATAAACTCTCTTACAGCACTTTTCACTTTATTTTTACACTGTAGTCTATTTAAACAAAGGGCCTACTACTTTGTCTTCAATTTTATGTAATAGCTGGCATTTTATTTTTGGTAAGAAGTAATATTTAAGTAAGTAAAAAAATAAAATATATTTTTAATAATTGTGGCAAATGTAGGGCTTGATTGTAAATGATCCATTAAAATATTGATATTTTAACTTTTAACTTTTTTATTTTATATTTTAGATTATGAAATTTACATTAAAGGGTTAGTTCACCCAAATATTAAATTCTGTCGTTACAGTAATTACCCGCCCTTATGTTGTTTCAGAAGTGGTTTCATTTAACACAAATTATCTTTTTGATTAAATCTGAGAGCTTTCAAGCATGTTGTTCCATTTGTGTTTGGAGAGTGAGTAATGACATAATTTTGAAAAATGAAATCAATTTCTTAATTAATTGGGCCCATCTATGGGCATATTACGTGTTATGGTGTAGTGTGTATACATATATATATATATATATATATATATATATATATATATATATATATTGACTTAAGACCAGGTTTCAGTTGGTAAGTGGCGCAGTCTATTTAAGTTGCCTCAAAATAGCAACGCACCAATAGCCTTGACGCACCTAATTTTCAGACCACCTCAGACATGGGCTGCCAACATGAATTCCAGTTAACATGGACGTGAAAAAGATAACTGTGAAAGCCGCATTGCACTGGCTGTATGATAGGGCCCATTGTGAAGATTGACTGTTTTTTTTTTTTTTTTCAAATGAAAGATTTTAATATTAAGATTTGGGTTTAAATAATTAAATAAAAATTAGCAAAAACAAACAATGAAGGCATGGTAAGAATTTGCCCAGTTTTAATGTGAAATAAAATGATTATAAAAAGAAGTTGAAAAATTATCCCTTGGGACTTAAAACTCTGCATTGATAATGCAGATTTTGCCAGTAATCATGATCTTCCTACAATATTTTTTTATAGGACATTGCCATGGTACTGAAATGATTGTATTAAAAATAACAATAAAATATTACACTCCAGATAAATGTTTTTTCTTTACAGATAGAATGAAATTCATAGAGGGACAGACCATTAAATTTTTTTTCTCTGCAAAGGAATCGACCATCTGCTGTTTTTAAACTCAGACTCATTCTCTGCAGGAAATGTGACCTCTTATATTATTAATTATGCAAGCTCATTGGATGTCTCTATTTTCTGCCTGTCTCTCTCTTTCTCCCTGTCGTGTCTTGCTCTCTTCTTACACAATCTTTTAAAAATTATCCATTCTAAATTCTGAAATTATTTTTCTTATTATAATGCATCCATTGTCCCTTTCAGGATGCAGATGTGGGGTTTGAACACATATCTGTATGGTCCTAAAGATGATCTGAAGCACAGGTTACTGTGGAGGGAAGTTTATTCAGCAGAGGAAGAGGGTATGTTGAAGTATGGGGGTTACAGTACTTTTGTCATTACACTGTAAAAAAAGTTGCTGCTTTTTTTATTTCAACTTTAAGGGTTAGTTCACCCAAAAATGAAATTTCTGTATTAATTACTCGCCCTCATGTCATTCCAAACTCTCTTCTACGTCAGTACGCCAGCTCATTATTGGTTGATGCTTGGATGACGCTTGCTGTCGCTGGAGCCGGCCAATTATGAGCTGCACCGTGTCAAAGTCCCTTTAAAGTCTTTGACTGTGTTTACTAGATCAGCAGCGTAGGGTACCGACACAGACGAGAAGAAAATGTTGAATAAAGTCGTTATTCTTGTTTGTTTTTTTGCGGACAAAAAGTATTCTTGTCACTTCATAACATTAAGGTTGAACCACTGTAGTCACATGGACTATTTTAACAATGTCTTTGTTACCTTTCTGAGCCTTGAAACCTTTCAGAAACCTTTTGGATTTCATTAAAATATATCTTTAATTTGTGTTCCAAAGATGAATGAAGGTCTTACGGGTTTGGAATGACACAAGGGTGAGTAATTAATGACAGAAATTTCATTTTTGGTTGAAACCCACTTAAAAAAATTAGTAGAATCTTTTATAACTTATAACAAATGACCTATTTTGATGAGTTAAAGTAATGTAAAATCATATGTCCTCATAATTTATTGATCATATATTTTTTTTCACAGTGTAGGCTTTCAAATTGTAACCTGTAGTTTCATACCGTAACCAGTATAAAACTTGATATATTTATTGTAATGAATAATGAATCATTAGTATTGAAGTAATATAGTGCAATTCAAGTATGATAAAGGTGCCATATTATCCGTGTCAGTTTTTTAGGGCCACATCACACCTGGAAACCTTTCACTTTCTCATTCTCTCACTGTCTCCAGCTCAGTTGAAAGCTCTGGTGTGTGAAGCAGAGTCAAGGGGTCTGACGTTTGTATACGCTCTTTCTCCGGGTCAGGACATCGTCTTCTCCAGCTCTTGTGACCTCACACTACTCAAACGCAAACTCAGACAAGTAAGCAAACTCTTTTCATTTTTATCCCACTTTGTTGTGATTAAAGACACATTTTTACAGCTTATTTCATGTTAATATTTTTCTAACTTTTGCATCGGCACAATAGCCTCTATGCACGATCGCTTCCGGGTTTGTCTCAGCACGCCCAGTTACATCCGGTGCTGCGTCAGTCTATGGTCAGAAGCCGGTTTTGCGTTAGGTGGAGATAGTGTCAAATTACACTTGCTGTTTATAAAAACGTCCTGCGGTTAACGCGAATGATGTTAACAACACTGTGAGGCATTTAGCTGTCACATAAGAGTGAAAAAGAGAAGTTATTTAAATTATATATTTCGAGCTATATCAACAACTTTGAGGGTTAGTATTCTCTCATATCATACGAAATTCGACTAGCGAATCAGTGTTTCTAAAATCATTGTCTCCGTTTCTGAGAAAACGGATTTTATTAAAGTTTTGCCTCTATACACTTGGCCTGCAGAACGTGCTTCCGGAAGTAGAGACGCTGACTGAGATTCTTTCAGACACACGTCATCAGGGTTCGTGCATAGAGGCTATTGTTTTGCTGTTTGACTAATTTGTAAAGTTCATGAATGCATTGTTCTCTTTAATTTCACCACTAGGTGTCAGACCTGGGCTGTCAGGCTTTTGCCCTCCTATTTGATGACATTGATCACTCCATGTGCCAGTCAGACACAGACACCTTTTCCTCATTCGCTCACGCCCAGGTCACTGTGGCCAATGAGATCTTCCGTTTCCTGGGGGAACCACCTGTCTTCCTTTTCTGTCCCACTGGTAGGCCGATACATAAATTATATCAAGCTTTTAGGGGTGTAACGATACACAAAACTGACGGTTCGTTTTTCCCATCGGTTTTGACGTCTCGGTTTGGTCCGATTCGGTTTTGAAAGCTAAAATGGCTTTTCTTTCTTTTTTACCAGTGGTTTAATGAAAAAAATGGTCTTTGTCTTTAAATTAATTCAATTACAATTAAACATTTTTACAAGGATTAAAAAAAACTGCTAATGCTATAAACTATAGAGGTAGCCGCACATTATTATAACATTAAAGGTTGTAGACTTTTAACCTAAATTCAGATGCTATTTATTTTTTAGACATAATAATCAACACACAACACATTGTATGAAAACATGTAAACTGAACATAAGGCAGTTTTTGCATTAACTTGTGTTTTTACTCTTATTTGTTGTTGAAATATAATAATTTACACAGTTGTAATTTTCATGAAAGATATTTTAAACATACATTAAATAATCAAGATATCATAAACAGGTTAAGCAAAATATAATACCGACACAGGGCGTGTTTGGTACGCAATGACAGTATCGCTGATTCGAATCGTGAGTTCAGTATCGCGGTTTTTCCGGTTCGGTTCGAAAATCGTTACACCCCTACAAGCTTTGTTAAGTAGAAGAAAAATCATTTTAATGGAGTGACAAATCTCCCATCTACATTCTCTGGCTTTCCTTACATTTTTTCTCTCATTCCTTCCCATAAAACAGTACTGTACTGTTATTTCTTTTCTCTCTAGAGTACTGTAGTTCTCTGTGCACTCCCAGCGTGTCAAAGTCTCCCTACATGCTGATGATTGGGGAGGATCTTCTCCCTGGCATCTCTGTTATCTGGACCGGTGAGAGACATGTGCATGTCCTTTAAAAATTCACACACAATAGCTATGTTTTCATCCAAAGTTGCAAATTTCACTTATACGCAAAACTAGAATATCGCATAAAGCACTGCTTCCGTCCCATGTGTTCAAGAGAATAAAATTGTCACTTCCTGCATAATAAAAATAGAAGTTGGTGTAATCGGGGAAGCCACTGTGGCTCTTTTTTGTACATCATAAATTATTTGCATCTCAGAGCGCGCAGACATGAACACTGTGATGTTATCTTGCGTTCGGATGGCTGGTGTTTGTGAATGAAATCATGTGAGAAGCTTCTGGGAGGGAATTCCAGCCAACCATTTTGATGACAGACTTTGGCTCATGCATTTGAGAATGACCAAACCCAACATTTGAGATGTGTGCAATGAGATCCACTGTGCAATGAGGTCCACTGGTCCATTTATCCAATCACATCCTCTGTTGAGGCAAAGTCATGCAAGTATTTGTGCATCAGGAAATTTATTCAGTAAACGTGTTTCCATCAAAGTTTATCTGCAAGTCTTCTTATCAGATAAAAAATGTCCACCAATTGAGTTTTTTAAACTTGTTTTGTGCACATTTTTTAGAATTGATCTGCATCTTGGCATTTCCATTATTTCCATTATAAATTTAAAATTTAAAAATGCATGAATGTTCATTTACATTAGTTTTTTAATATATTTAGTTTTTCTTTATTATGTAATAAAATGTAATATTAAAAATAAATATTATTTTGATTTTGACAGTGTTATTTTAGTATTATTTATGCTATTATTTTATTTTTACTTATTTTAAATGAGCTTTTTTATATTTTAATTTTAGTTTAAGTTAGTTTAAGTCATGCAAGTATTTGTGCATCAGGAAATTTATTCAGTAAATGTGTTTCCATCATAGTTTATCTGCAAGTCTTCTTATCAGATAAAAAAATGTCCACCAATTGAGTTTTTTAAACTTGTTTTGTGCACATTTTTTTAGAATTGATCTGCATCTTGGCATTTCCATTATTTCCATTATAAATTTAAAAAAGCATGAATGTTCATTTACATTAGTTTTTTAATTTATTTAGTTTTTCTTTATTATGTAATAAAATGTAATATTAAAAATAAATATTATTTTGATTTTGACAGTGTTATTTTAGTATTATTTATACTATTATTGTATTTTTACTTATTTTAAATTAGCTTTTTTATATTTTTATTTTAGTTTAAGTTTAAGTTAGTTTAAGTCATGCAAGTATTTGTGCATCAGGAAATTTATTCAGTAAATGTGTTTCCATCATAGTTTATTTGCAAGTCTTCTTATCAGATAAAAAAATGTCCACCAATTGAGTTTTTTAAACGTGTTTTGTGCACATTTTTTAGAATTGATCCGCATCTTGGCATTTCCATTATTTTTTTATGCAATATCTCAAAATGTGCATAAAAATAGGTGGATGGAAACATAGCTAATTTCAGTTGGTTACATAAATGTGAACCACATTTGTAACATTACAATACATATTTGTCCTTCACTCTCCTGTAGGAAATAAGGTGATATCTCGGGAACTGAGTGCCGAATCATTAGCAGAGGTTCAGATGGTGCTTCGACGGCCACCACTCATTTGGGACAACCTCCATGCTAATGATTATGACTCCCGACGTGTCTTCCTGGGGCCTTTCAAGGGCCGGCCCCCGGACTCAGGTCCCATCTGAGGGGTCTGCTGCTTAATCCAAACTGCGAGTTTGAAGCCAACTTCATCCCTCTGCATACCTTGGGAAGCTGGCATAAAGAAGTGAAGGAAGAGGGGAAAGGTGAGCGCAGAATGGGGCATACACTGTAAAGAAGGATAGAGAGGAATGAGAACATGGAGAAGCTCAAATATTATAGATTGAATATAGCAAGGCTTTGAGATTCATAAATGATAAAATGAATATCTTGAATGCAAGGAAAGTTGTTTTGGACAAAAGCATCTGCCAAATGCATAAATGTAAAAAAGTATAATAAAGTGTATAAATGAACATTCTGCACCCTTTGTAGGTGATGAAGAGGCCTATCGTGTGGATAGAGCGCTGTCGGCCGCCTGCAAGACTGGATGAAGGAACTCAGCCTTCCTCTACAGCCTGGTACAACATCCACCCTTACACAGTTTTTACACACTTATATTAGATATTACACCCATATTCAACTGGGATAGACATTGAAAAAAATACACTTTACCTTTAAAATTATTGATCACATCTGAGTTTAATAGATGCATGTATTCACATATTTTTTTGTGTGTGTGTTAGTTTTAGCTTTTAAATTTATGTTTAAAGATGTAGTTATTGTAACAATAAAATACTCAATTAAAAAATCACTTTACCATTAATAATAATAATAATAATAATATTATATTTTTGTAATAATAAATCACTGTAAAATAAATTGCTACATTTAAAATTAAAAAATGCATGAATGTACATTTACATTAGTTTTTTAATTTATTTAGTTTTTCTTTATTATGTAATAAGATGTAATATTAAAAATAAATATTATATTATTTTGATTTTGACAGTGTTATTTTAGTATTGATTTATACTATTATTGTATTTTTACTTATTTTAAATTAGCTTTTTTATATTTTAATTTTAGTTTAAGTTTTAGTAATTTTGTTATGTGCTTTTGTCATTTAGAAAAATATTTTACTATTTTATTTAATTTATATATTCTTTAAAAGTATATGTTGTTTTAGTAATTTGAATACTTCAACATATCTCCGCTAGTTTCCAAATCAATATTTCTAATTGTCATTAAAGTTTTTCTATTTTTATTTTTTTCAACTATTAAGTGAAATACTATTCTTAGTAGTTTTACTTTTACTGATAATTGATTTCTTCATTTTCTTTTTAAGTGGCACGAAATGCATGAAAATATTTGTTTTATTTAACATATTTAATTATTGGAGGTTTATGTAGGTTGATTTTGCTTTTCACTGATTTTTATTCATTTTGAGGAATACTAAAAATTGTTTTTTAAAGTGAGATGAGAAAAAGCCTGCTCACATTTAGTCTAGAACTATAATAACCATCATGTTTACACACAACACCTCTGCACTTACCATTTTTCTCAACATTGAGACAAGAGAGCTGTCAGTCAATAAATGAGAAAACAAAATAACTTGCATTACATATTCGCAAAAGTAACTGATATTTTGTTGTAAATTTAAAAGGAATGCGTTACTGTTACTTGAAAAAAGTAATCTGATTACATAACTCACATTACTTGAAATGAGTTACCTCCAACACAGCCCACGGGTCACAAAGAATCTCTTAATCTTTTAGTCCAGTTATTTCACACAAGTTTCTGACATTTTTCTTTTAGGACGCCAGTTGAGGCCAACAGATCCCAAGCTCTCAAAACTCTCTGTTAAATCAAAGTCCTCCGATAGCTCAGACAATCAGTGTGAAGCCCAGCCCAAATCTCCCATAACCTCTTCCCAGAGCACAGGGGCTCTTGCAAGCGATGAAATCCCAGCAGACCCAGTTATGAGCCAGGATCTGAAAGCTGGGGAGAACCAGGTCTCCAGGAGCACAAGCCATGAAAAGAGCTCTAGGAGGGGATTGAGTTCTGGGAGGGCTCCTCTCAGCGAGGCCCAGGTCCGGCTGCTGGTTGGCCTGTACTATCTGCCACATGAACACGGACCACCGGCTCAGAATCTCCTGCAGGATCTCACGTGGCTCAAAGCCAACTGTCACTGCGTCAGTGTCAACGGCAAGAAGGCCTCGCCACAGAAGGTGAAAACATCCTTTTTTATTAAATACTTTCTATTCACCACTGATTCATGTCATTCGATCTGTTTGTGAATGCTGCTGAAATTATAGTAATGAGTCAACATCCCAGCAAACAAATTTAGGTTCTGGGAACGTTCTGGGAACATTCGTTTTTGGTTCCCAGAACGTTCCTGGAACATTTGCCTACGTTACAAAAATAGAACCTAAAAATAACCTCATGGGACCATTCGGGAACATTAGGGGAACGTTCTGTGTTTGCTGGGATAGATGTAGTTCATAATACATGAATTATTTATATATTTGTTTTTAATATGGAATGTGTTGTACTTTCTGTTTTCTGTTGTAAATATTTCTCTTGCTCTCTCAGGTAGAGGACTGGCGGGCCCGTGCAGGCCGTTTTCTAGCCGTGTGTGATGATGTGGCAATACTGCACAGTGCTGTTGTGAACAGCATCAATAGGGCTGTTCTCTATGACCTTTACCCTTACATCTGGGACCTGAGAAACACCCTGCTGGTGGCCAAGGCCTTCATCTGCTGGCTAGGTGAGAGAGATACTGTAGTAGGGATGATTAAGATGAGAGGATCTTGTCTTCTCATGGAGGTTTTTTCCACCATGTGATAAACGAGAAGTAAATGAACTCTGTAATTTGAGCGTAAATCATCATTGAAGTTTTGTTCTGTAGATCGCCCTTCCCTGCAGTTTCCCACCCTCATCTCCCATCTTTTCACAAGCATATTTCCTTTCACAGAGGGTCGTATACTAAGTGAAGGTTTTCCACTGGACTCTTGGAAAAACTGCTTCCACTGTGAGTGTCAAACATGCACATACTGTATATACTGTAGCACATTCATTTCTGCAGTTTTCTGAAGCCATATACTAGCTTTGGTTGAGGAAAATACAGAAATTTAAGTCATCGTTGATTATATAGTCATTATGTTCTCTTGCGCTACTTCTGTACAAAAGTTTGGGGTCACCTTTTTTTGAAAGAATCTTTTGCTCAATATTTTAAGTCATTAAATTAATGAAAAGGGATAGTAAAGAGAGATTAATAATGTTACAAGTATTTCTTTTTCAAATATATGCTGTTCTTTTGAACTTTCTAATCTTCTAAGAATCCTGGAATTAATTTTTATCACGGTTTCCACAAAAATATTAAGCAACACAACTTTTCAGCATTAATAAAAAATAAAATAAAATGTTTTTTTGAGCACCAAATCATAATGAAGGCTGGAGTAATTTTGCCATCACAGGAATACTTTACATTTTCAAATATTTTAAAAGAGGAAACTGATATTTAAAATTGTAATAGTATTCCACTATGTTAATGTTTTTACTCTGTTTTTTTAATCAAATAAATGAAGAGATTTCATGCATTTAAAAACATCAACAAAATTCGACTTACCTCAATCTATTGAACAGTAGCATGATGCATAAAAACTGACGCTTTGATATTGTTGATGATTGATGCTTTGAGATTTTTGACAGGGTGTGGAGCTTCCTCAGGGGCGGAGCTACATGGTGTGGAGGCGGAGCCATGGGTGTTTAAAGGGGGGCTGTCTGGAGAGGTGCAGGTGGGAATGATATAATAAATGATTCAGTTTAAAACAACAGTTATTTCATTAAGTTAGTATAAATTGCCAGATCCATTTGGTGTTTTTTTTTTTACAGTCTTCTTGTCTCCTGTTTCACTCTTGTTTTTTTCTTTCTTTCTCTGGTGCTGGTGTGAATCAGATGCTTCTGCCTGTGGGGACCAGCAGTGAGTTATTTAGTCACCCTCCCCCTCTGTTCCCCACATCTCGACTTTACAACATACGGCCATTCCAGCAAAAAGACAAGGTGACTCAAGCATACTTGTTAACCCACTGACTCGCACCTCATTATACATTTATGACTCCTATTGCTGTTGTTGTTTTCTTCACAAAACTTTAGGTGGAGCTGTACCGAATGGTGCATCAGTTGCATCAGAGGGGTAAAATGAGCCAGGACGCTGCCATCTCCCATCCAGACTTCATTGGGGACAGGCAAGAATTGCTCTCAAGCATATCACAACCCACATATAAAATGTTCTGTTCATATCACAACCCACATATAAAATGTTCTGTTCATATCACAACCCACATATAAAATGTTCTGTTCATATCACAGCCCACATATAAAATGTTCTCCGTCTGAGTGAGAAATAAGAAACTATGTCAGCTAATTAGCACTCACTGATTCCTGAGATTAAAAAAGACGTTTAAAATTAACACGTTTCCACTTTGAAATAATAGGAATCACAGTACACAAATAAGCAATTTATTTTGATGTTTAGTATTTATTTGTTTGAAACATTTGAAAATGATGATCAAAATACAATGTATAATCATTACTTATAAAAATAAATATGTACTGTATATATATACTCATTTTAAAAATGTTGGAGTCTGAGGTTTAAAAAAAGAAATGAATACTTTTGTTTAGCAAGGATGCATTAAATTGATCAAAAGTGACTTTAAAGACATTTATAATGTACACCATAATTATTTCAAGTGCCACTCACATGTGCTCAAGTTCTGAAAATGCAGTTTTGGCATTGCAAATATAAATTACATTTTAAAAAATATCAAACTACAAAACAGTAATTTTAATTGGAAGAATGATTTACAATATTACTGTTTTTACTGTATGTTTGATCAAACAAATGCAGCTTTAATGAGCGTAAGAGACTTCTTTCACAAACGGTTGTGTGTATATAGGAAGACAGATTCTGTGAGAAAATAGCTGAAAATGAGGTTGCACTTTATCGTAATGCCTTAATATATTTCTTCTTAGTCCTGAAAATCAGTTGAGGTAAATGAGAAATATCAAACTGTTTGTGTTTCAGGTGTCTGGGTGGGTCTCTGGCCTTGTGCCCAGAGTACAGCTTAGTTCTGGAGGATGAACTAGGTGTATGTGGGTGCGCTGTGGGCATTCTGGATGTCCGCTCATTTGCCAAACGATGTCAGGCCACCTGGCTACCTGCTATGAGGGACAAATATCCTTCACGCCCCCATGGGGCCAGTGGACATACTGCAACAAAAGTCAGAGTTACATCTAAACACAAACCTAGAGACACAACCATACCACATTATTTTTAAAATGGTGTAGTAGTAACCTAATCCTGACATGGAATGAATTGCACTTTCTCCTCCCCTAAACCCTAGGAGGCGCTGCTGTTTTTCCATGAAGAACATGACTACCCAGACTCCCTGCTATATCATTTCCCATCTCAGCTCAGGCTTGAGGCTCTGCCTGATCTGGTGGACAGTAGCGTCAGTCGTAGCCTCCTCACGGCCTTGCTAACGGCCCTCAAAGCGAACGGTGAGCTAACACTGATTGTAATTTGAAGCATTTAAGCCTTTTATTCAAGAGATCAGCCATGCTAACTGAGTGTTTCTTCCTCAGGTTCACAGGGCGTATTCTGCGAGGTCCAGCCTACAGATGGATTACGAATGGAATTTCTGACAAAGTTGGGATTTCTGGAGATCCTCCGTGGAGAAGCACAACCTAGAGAGGGCGTGGTTTTAGGGAGGCTGTTATAAGCGAATAGTCAAAACACACAGGGTCCAGTCTTTGATCAAGGTTTAAGATCAACATGTTGCCATGTTTGAGACCTAACCTGGGGTTATGGTTGTACTTTGATAAATGGCAAGTTTTAGAAAGTGCTTGGTGAGGGATAAGGTCGATTCACAGGTCTGAATTTTGGCAGGAAAAATGAATTAAACAATGCATCCTGCATGCCAAAATCAAAGCTACGATCAGATCAAAAATATCATACTATGATGATCTGACTTTTCTGAAGTTGTTTGGATACTTTTTTTTTTGGCATTGGACAGGTTGTGATTTGTTTATTTTGAAAATATTTAGTTTGTTAATATTTATTTATAATAGTGCTAGCCACAGTAAAAATGAATGGAAACATTTAACAAAAACCACAACATTGAATAATAGGACAGGAATTTAGTGAAATGTAGGTATATGTATGTGGTCTAAGAAAAACAAAACAGTTGATAGTAGTTGTGGGATTAACAGAGATCGTCTGTATGCACTTTTTGTGATTATTTTATAATTTCCTGACATTTAGTCACAATGAATTTGGTGTGAACAGGCCTTTAGGCTTTATGGTCAAAGCTAGGGCAGATAAAGAATTACTAATAAAACACAAGGGATAAAATGACCATTTAATAGTGATGACTTGTTTACAGCTTCATCTTTACTAATTAGCATTCTGTTTGCTTTCTCACTGCACTGTGCATCTAGAGCTCTCCTATTGGTTCGCAGTCTTCGCACAAACCTTTGGCTCTGCTTTTGGGAGGTAATAAAACTTGCTGTTACTTTTATTAAAAGTGTCTGTGTTGCCGCTGTGGATGGCTATAGGAGCAAAAAGCACAATATTTCTCTTTTGTATTCAGTGTACGCACACACACACACAAGCAATCTTCCCTCCAGCCAGTCATGGACATGTTCACAAAGCAGACTCTTGAAGACACATAATAGCTCCTCCAATGTGCTGAAGGAGCCCTGACTGCAACTGCTTCAAGATTGATGAATCATTGTGTCTTTTTTTAGCTCTTCCTTTGAATGAATTTTCTCTCTTTCACACACACACGCGCACACACACACTCACTAATTTTCTGAGGCAAAACTGTTATCTCTAGCCATCTTGTTTTGTCCTTTTACACACGCACACACACGCGCTCACTCATTGTATGCACGTGTGTCCACAAGTCCAATAATATGCCTTCTGATGTGTAACCAATAGCCTTCTTTAATCCCCATGTGCAATCATAAAATAACAAATTAAATCTGCTTTTTGTTCCATTGATTTGATATTGTTTTGATGTAATCTCATTGATTTTGATTTTCGCTTTGCTATAGTTTCTGGTATTTTTGTACATTTATGGTGAAAGACACTTTTGATTGTGCATGCTAACTTTAAGGCATCCAGTTTTACATTTTTAGAGCACTTTCACTATTTCTGCAGGTTTTAATGTCAGAATTGTGATATATACACTGAAAGGTCTAAGCTTAGGTAGTAATATTAAATGTTAAATTGATTGCATTTAATGTTTTTAAAGACTATGGTACAGTACAACTGCGGGTTTTGTAATAATGGAATAAAACGTGTTTACAGCATCATTAAAATCTTTCCTTTCTGGAAAAATGTCTCTTTTGTTTATGTGTATGTATGTTCTATATTTACATTATATTATTTTCACTGCCTTAGTAATATCTGATTATATTTATTTATTTATTTATTTATTCGTTCATGCCATTTTACAACATATCATTTTATTTCCAATACCTGTCCCTATATATATATATATATATATATATATATATATATTATATATATTCATACTTATATCCTGATTCTAAATATATATATATATATATATATATATATATATATATATATAGTATGTATATACATTTTGATTCAGGATATGAGTCTAAGAAGCATGCCAACTTTATCAAGATCGGACCATAGTAGGCGCTATAACTGTTAAAACACTTTAAAAAAAACATATATTTCCTGAGTAAATTGCCTGTGTTGGCTAAAAATGATCTTTTTCCATCTTTGATCTCATGTGCTTAAAGGCCTTAAAACACTTGAACCTTGATAATTGTTGCTTTCAGCTATATTTATTATTATTATTATTATTATTAATTAACAGTGCTGCTTAATATTTTTGTGGAAACCGTGATACTTTTTTTAGTACTTTTGAAAAATAGTAAGACATTTATATTACATTTATTTAGTAAAATTATAAAAGTATTTACTGTCACTTTTGATCAATTTTATCCATTCTTGCTGAATAAATGGATTTTCTAGTATTTTTTTAAATGTCGTGCTTTCTGTATTATATATGCATTTATTTAAACACTATGCATCAGTTGCATTTGTATTGGCCGCAGTCCATTGCTTGTGTGAGTGCAAGTTATGTTCTGGAGAGGTTACTTTTCCTCTAGCGATTCTGTATTCTTTAAGGTTTTCCCCTGTCAGCAACAGCATGAGAGTGCCTGTCAAAGTTGCAGCCCAACTGCTTGCTGGGAGACCCACCTGCACAGGTAAAAGGGATATAAACAAACACTGGATGAATATGAAACCCAGAGGATGTGTGAGAGTGTGTGTCTACTCACAAGTCCTAGCAGGTTGCTCAAGGCAATGTCTGTGTAAGCTGAAAGTAAGGCTGGAGAGGCAATATATAATTTAGTTGTAGAACAATAAAACTACACTATAAAGGATGTATATGTGCATTACTCACCACTAGCAATAGATAAGAGATGTGTTCTCCAACTAAATAAGAAAAATGCCCCCACGACCATGCAACCCAGAGCACCATTAAACCCTGAGAGGCCTGAGTACAGAAAGCTGTACTGCACCGACATATACATGCCTGCAGGGGGAAACAGAGAGAACTTTAGTCCAGTTATTGACTATTACATTATACTAAGGCCCTGTCCCAAATGGTACACATCATAGGCACTTACGATCTTGTGGACTTACATTGGCTGCAGTGTGTGCATGTTCGAGAAGTCCAGGAGGGGTGTCCCATATGTCATTTTCACAAGTTCACACGTACATGACAAACCCTAATCCTACCTATAACCTTATCATTGAACTTAACTCCACCTATCATGTCCACAGAGGTGGAGCTGGACGTCATTTGGCTCTGAGCAGCATTTGCAGTAGACTGACAACAGCGTTATGTTGTGAAAGGGCAGATTTAGGGAAATGGTTAAGGATGCCATTTGGGACAAGGCCTAAGAGTCCACACTTTATTTCCAAGAACCACCTGCTTTGACAGGTTCTTTCTTGTTTTACGTGTCATTTGGGCTATCTGAAATAGATTACAGTAATAGACTGGCATGGAACAAATAATATAGTTTTTATGGTTAAATGCCTTAAAAAGGTCAGACGTTAACACAAGCTCAAGATATTTTCCCATTTTATTATATGACATTAAATGCATCAGTAATACCTCCTTGAATTTTTTTTAAGTGGTGGTATAATGATTTTTTCACAAGATGTAAAATAAATATCTGATGTCCCCAGGGTGTGTATGTGAAGTTTTAGCTCAAAATACCCCACAGATATTTTATATAGCATGTTAAAGTTGTCACTTTTTGAGGATTAGCAAAAACGCCCCATTTGCGTCTGGCCCTTTAAATGCAAATGAGCTGCAGCTCCCGACATAGTGGGCGGAGCTTTAATGGTGTGTGTGTTAGCACCGTTAGCACAGCAGCTCATTACCTCATGCTAAAATGTCAGAAAGTGTTCTGCCTTTTATGTTTAAACCGGAGTCAGACAAAGATGGAGAGACTAAGAAGAAGTGACAACATGTAGAATGCAACAGGACATCTCTGAATGGTTAGTTGGTGACTTTTATGTTGCTGATGTGGAGTTAACTATCTTCAATTAGCATATTCTGTAAGGATAATCTATAAATCGCTTGTATAGGAACTGTTGTGAGATGCACAGAGTAATTACAACAGCTCTTCTCAACATGGACTGCGTGTTCATGGGGGCGTTTTAGGGATAATGATGTCACTATACCGGGAGGAAGCTCATGTAGTTCCTACCAGCCGTTTGTTGTAGTCCTTAAAAATGATTTCTTTAAAAGCAAATATCTCCCTTTGGTGTGACTTTGAGCGTTGTAACTTTGCAGATGTTGTTTATGCTCAAACAGGAACATTACACATTAACTAAAGTTAGAAAAGTGAAATCAAAATCAACCACCCCAAAGCTTTTACTTGTCTTGGAATAAGGTGGGACATGGGACTACAGAGTTTTGTCGGGGACAATAAACATCATCACACTAAGCAGGTAAACTCATCTCATTTGTGCTTACCTTTTTCATTATGTTTAAAATCACAGTCTTTCAAACTATTAAAACTCAAACTATCAGGGAAGATGTTTTGAGAAAGTCTGATAGAGTTCAGGAAGCTTCATGGTGGTGACATTGATGTCACGCATTTCGGCTTCAAAATTCATAAAAGTTGTGTTCATTTGTGAAGATTATCCTGATAAAGAAAACTGTACACAACTGTTTCTAACTGTATTTTGCTACATTGTTGTCACATTACCTCATAACATTGTATTTAATACAGTGGACTACACAATTATTGGCACCCTTGGTAAATATGAGCAAAACTGACTGTGAATTGTGTTTTTACAACTTATCCTCTTAGTTTTTAATTAAAACATTCACAAAAAATCTAATCTTTAATGAAAGTTGTTGAGTTTTATCAAAGTAATAGTTGAAAAAAACAAAATACTTATCATTAAACTAGTGCTGTGCAAAAGTTAATTGCGATTAATCACATCCAAAATAAAAGTCTGTGCTTACATAATATATTTTGTGTGTGCTGTATATAATTATTTTGTATATATAAATACCTATGCATGCATGTATATATTTAAGTATTATTTGTGCTTAAATTCTGTATATATATATATATATATATATATATATATATATATATATATATATATATATATATATACATAATCTATATTATATAAATATAAATATTTTATATATGAATAACACATTTTCTTAAATATATATATATACATGCATGTGTGTGTATTTATATATAAAAAATAATTATATACAGCACACACAAATATATTATGTAAACACAGACTTTTATTTTGGATGCAAAAACATTTTTTTCTTTTCTGATGCATTCCACAACTATTGGCAGATTTGGCACCCGTTCATTTAATACTTTGTACAACATCTCTTTGCAAAAATAACAGCTCTGGATCTTGTCATATGCATAAAGGTTAATGAATATATGGCTAAGAGATCAGTGAACATCCATATAAAGACCCTCTACAGATTCAGAGGTCCATGCTTGTGGACTCTTTTCTTCAGTTCATCCTACAGTTTTTTTATGGGGTTTGGCTGAGGGGACTGCATGGCAAAACCTTCCTTATGAGCTCAGTGAACCATGGATCTATGGATCAATGTCATGTGCTTACATACTTATTAATATACACTGCAGAAATAGTAAATGCTTTTCTGAACATGGCACATTTCCATAAAATCTTGTATTCATGTTGCATTTAGTATGTAAACATACAGTAAACCTGTTTGTTTGACACATTCATATTTTCATGGCATAGAGGAGGTATTATCCATCTTATATGAGGCATTTTGTATTTTTGATAGGTTCGGTTTGATTTTTGGCATATTTTGTAAAATAATATTTGATATCTGTGTACAGTACACCAAGGTGGACTTGGGTTCATGGCAGTTCTGTTTGTGATCTGAAGGTGGCAGTGTATCTTCATTACAGAATATAGGTTTTAGTTTATAGTTGCTGCGCCCAACATTCCTGTTCCAAGCTTTCAGACTTCACTAACCACTCACCATTCCCTAGAGATTTCTTTTATTTTAGCATCTTTCTTTCCCTCTCTAATGCTCTCTCTCTCTTTATGCATTTTTCGCAGCATGAATCTATTCGATAAACTCAAAAATATGTCTCTTGAGAGGTCTTATTTACAGAAGGCCTATCTAATATTTTATATATTTGCAAGGCCACATGCTCACACTTGATAATTTATATATATATATATATATATATATATATATATATATATATATATATATATATATATATATATATATATATATATAAATTATCAAGTGTGAGCATGTGGCCTTGCAAATATATAAAATATTAGATAGGCCTTATATATATATATATATATATATATATATATATATATATATATATATATATATATATATATACATGGTCAAAAAGTTTTAAGATTCGTATAAGTTTTTTTATGTTTTTAAAAGAAGTCTCTTCTGCTCACCAAGGCTGCAATTTTTTGATAAAAAATACACAAAAAAACACAGTAATATTGTGAAATATTATGACAATTTAAAATGACCTTTTTATGTTAATATATATTCAAATGTAATTTATTCCTCTGAAAAAAGCTGAATTTTCAGCATCATTACTCCAGTCTTCAGTGTCACATGATCCTTTACAAATCACTCTAATATGATGATTTTATGCTCCAAAAACATGTATGATTATTATCAATGTTGTATAATTATCAACAGTTTTTTACATTTTTTTTCAGGATTCTTTGATGAATAGAAAGTTCAAAAGAACAGCATTTATTTAATTAGAATCTTTTCTAACATTATAAATGTCTTTAATGTAAAACTGATCAAACGTTCTATTCATGAAATAATTCTGGGAAAAGTTGTCACCATGTATAATAATAATAATAAATGTTTCTTGAACACCAATCAGAATATTAGATTGATTTCTGAAGGATCATGTATATGACAGAAATGTACATTACATTACATTTTTTAAATTATATTTCACAGTACTACTGTTTTTACTGTATTTTTGATCAAATGTATGCAAACAAAAGAGTAAAAAACATTAAAAACATTTGAATGGTAGTATAAAATTAATAGAAAAAAAAATGCTTTTCACATTTTTTTATATCCTTTTGTCTGTGTTCAGTGTGGTTTAGTTCCTGTTTACCTTAGTGTCTAGCTACCCTTGTTTGTCAACCTGCCAACTAATCACCTTTACCTGTTCCTTGGTAGCCTGTTGTTACCCAGTGTATTTATACTCCTGTGTTTCAGTCCTTGTTTGTCTGTGATTTTACACCTCTATTTAAAGCTGTTGTGTCTCCTGTGTTTCCTGTCTTTGTGTTTGAATTATTGCCATTGCCTTGCAGTTTGGATTATGTTTGCTTGCTAAGTGCTAATTAACAGATCCTCAATTCAGATAATGATGAACATTCATAAAATTCAGCACCCTTTTATTGATCATTTGATGAAAATGAAAAAAATTAATAATACTTTGAAGTAGGGATGTATGGGGGAAATACTATTCGAATTTTGAATAGATTGCTTTGCTGGCCGTAAATGTAGTCCATGACAAATCCTAAGAACGAACTCGCAGTTATAGTTAAATGCACTGGATGGCGCTGTGGAGTGTGATAACTGTATTTGATCACATAGCCTAATGTTGTCGTCTGCTGAAGTTTGGAAACGTTACTTGAAAAGGATCTTACTAAACGGAATTACTTTTGAACAAATGAATTAATAATCTAAATTATGATATAATCACCATGAGAAATCACATGAAATCCAAACAGTTAAGTGAGGAAAGATAACGTTAGCTGTTCATCATTGCATCACAACTGCAGGTAAGCGCAGCTGGACCCCGCGTGATCAAAGATGTTAACTTATCTAATAGCTAAATGATTTTGAGACATACTTCCTTTAAGTTTCGTCCAGGTTTAAGAACAGAAAATGCAAAGTGCTGTTAGAAACACCGTTCTCTTTGTGTCTTTGAAACGTGACAGCGCGGCGTCTTTTCTCAGCTCGAGCATAAAGTGTTGGCGGCGCCCCTGAATGTAACGTTAGATATTATTGTTTTCTCAACATAAACGTGAAACAATATAAACACGATAATCAATCATTTGCTGACTCGTGTGTAGTGTGTGTACGTTCTGTACGATATCTGACGCAATCTGCTTTATTTAGTGGTTTTATTTCGCTCGCGCTGCTTGAGCATGCTTTTAATAATGCTTTTTTATATATTTTCTTTTTGTTTACACATAGGCCTACAGTTTAATGTTTTCAACTAAAAGAACATTTTAATTACTATTGTAAGCTTGTTGTGTATTGCCTAATTGTAAGCTTGTCCAGAAATGGTGACAAAAACATAAAAAAAAACCTTAAATAACGTCTTTTTCGTTAAACATAATCTAAATAAACGGATATTCAAATATTCGATTTTTATGAGCCCGAATATTCGAATGCAATATTTTTGAAAAATGCCCATCCCTACTTTGAAGCATTTTTAAGTCACAATTTGAACCCTAGCTGTTCATTGAAAATGCCAAGTAATGTATGCAGGGGCATTGAAAAGAAAATGAGTTCTTCTGTGAGTGCATCTTTCTGACTGCTCTTTTGGGACTCGCTGTATTGTAGTGAAGAATTCCTGAGTATAGGATGCCAATAAAAAGCCGAGATGAAAACCTAATAGCAGCAGCAGAAGGAAGGACACACCCTGAATTCTCTCCTTCTCTTTCCAGTCTAAACAGCACAACAATGTAACCCAGCCCAGGAGGTTCATACGTCTGTTCACTCTTTCTTTCTCACATATTTTTTCCTTTTTATAAACAAATGCTTTTTTGTGTCATATGAAGTGTTTTGCATGGTTGTACAGATTGCATGCAGAGGCAAATTGGTAAACATACATAGACGACTAATTGGAAAACAGATTGTGTTATGTGGAAAATGTAATGTTTAGTGTGTCACTGAGTTTGACATGACTTGAAGATTAGAAGCAAAAGACACATACACACATACACACACACAATCTTGAGTGCAGCAGGGAATCAGTGTCAGGTTGAGAGGGTCTTCATTTCTAATGCAAATGCTGAGTATCAAAGCATGTTTTTCCCCAGTGCTTTCATTACTCATACTCTCTTGATGCAGTTATGATGCTTACAATGTGATATGATATCTATGCAATTCTGTAACCTAAATTCCACATCTGTGACCTAGAATGGATTCATTTTATTCCTGTTTTCCATGTTACCATGGTTACGGGCTCCTGTTTGTGCATAAGTGCGGGATCATCAGTTGTGAACCCATGCTAAGTTTAGTGGGTTTATACTATGAGTCATGTAGAGAGGACAACATGAACAGCCTGTCTGCTAAACACCAGATCTCATTATCAGTGGACCACAATTCATGCTGTGTAATGACGTAATAGGGGTCCCTATGCTTCGATTTCAGTGAAATCTCTTGACAAACAAATATAAACTACCTTTGTTTGCACTATTCCACCATTCCACTACTACAACAAAATATTTGTTTGGTGTAGAAGGTCTTGAGAATTAACTTAATTTGTTTCAACCTATAGATTAGACTTGATTGTGTAAGATAGGAAGGAAGTGACATCACATATAATAAATCCATAGGATAAATCACACCACATTATGTCTTCTAATAGCGTCACACTATTCTGTAAAGCCAAAGTAACTCCTTGGGCTATTTACATGACAGTGTTTTCAACTAAAATATTAAAACTTGGTATGTGTTTTGGCCGTTTATTTACAAGACAACATAGGGGCTTGAAAATGCAAACTTTTGAAAAAAGGTTTCAAAGTGCAAGTTTTTGAAAACCAGATACCGTTATCATATCAGTGTCAACTACAAAAACGCATACTTGTGAAAACGGTGACATCATGCACATACGTATTATGTCTGTCTATAGGCGTGTGGTGTTTCTCCAACTACTGGCCTGCCAGCATAATACACCATTTTTAGTCATTTTTGGATCCATTCAAGGGATCATCTGTATAAGCAAAAAAAAAAAAGCCTCAAAGGAAAAAACGTTTCTGCATTTAGTACATTGTTGTCATGTAATGTCATTGTTGAAATGCAAACTTTTCAAAAGAGACACTGCTCCTCTTTAATTGACTGAGCATACATCCAATCCCTACATTTCACGATCAAGGACAGAACCAGTCTCCACCATATATATTTTTTTTGATAATCTGTTAAACTTTAATGTATGTCACAATATGGAAGCTACTCTTTGTGTCATTTAAATTGCCCCTTGGGGATGAATACAATTATTTGAATTGAATTGAATTAAAAAGATCTGTTGCTAACTACTATTGTGAATTTTAATTCATATATTAAAGTTTTTTGTTTTTGTTTGAAAATATTAAAGAAATAAATTCAAGCTTTATTTCGGCCCAAATACTAGTTACCACAGTTACCAATTATACACATAAATGAATAGGAAAGAAACCAGCTCATATAATATTTTATTTTCAGATCACAAGATTGATGGTCAACATGTTTAACATTATGTAGGATATAAGACCATGCAAACACAGCACATTGGCTTGATCTTGATGGTAAGAACTCTGAAAGTCAAGTAAATCTTGGAAAGAGTCTTTCCCTGTAGGCTTTTGTCTTGTAAAATACAGATGTAATTTCACACCGTAGTAAGAAGAGAAATTTTATACCCCGGAGAAAAGAGTGAATCATTGATCAATGAAAAAGAGGAGGATGGAATGGTAAGATGAGTGGAGGGATGAGAATGTTATTGATTACAGGGTGAATATGTTCGGAGAGAGTGTGTAAGGCACAGTCTTCAGATAAACAGGTCTTAGGTAGTCTTACATTCAGGGCGGGATCATGGTTCCTGCAAGGCCCCTTGGCACGTCTTACCCCCTCCCCCTCAAACTCGTGCTGCCCATAATCAGTACTTTAAGCGACAAGGGTGATTTTGCCCAATAAAATGAGAAGAATGAATGTCTTTCAATTCCAATTCAATTACTCAATTTAAACTGGGGTAGGATGCGTAACTGCAATTCAAACTTGAATGCAAGGACGAATTCTAATGAATTAATTTAAAGAAATCAACTTTAATCGAGAAAAGCAAAGTTTGTTGAAGACAAGCTTTGAATGTGAAGGGGCCCATAGAACTTGCACTGCACACTACTGTTCAAAAGTTTGTTTTGCAAGATTATATGTTTTGAAAGAAGAACGGGAACCAGATGATGGTGAGAAGATGGTGACTTGTAGAATGATGGTGACTTAGTAGGCGATGACTGAAGTGCATTCTCTGTGCAGGTGACGAGTGAACACGAAGACAGGCGAATCTGAATCAGGATGATGGACGGAAGACGGACAGTAGACTGAGATACAGGATCGAGATGATCTCACCGAGGTGAGTAAATAAGAAATCAAAAGCAGTGTATACTGCAACAAGACCAGACAAGGAGTGAAAGGGACATATAAGGAGTGTCTGATGGAGTGCAGGTGCAACTGCAGTACTCTGGTGATTGTGAACGAGTGGGCGGGTCCTGGTGATTAAGGGTGTACTCACACTAGCCAGTTTGAACCGTGCCCGAGTGCGTTTGACCACCAAAGCGCGGTTCGTTTGACTAGTGTGAGTGCTCCGAACCGTGCCCGGGCGCGGCTCGATTGGCCGGCCCTGGCCTGCTTGGAAGAGGTGGGCCAGAGCACGGTTCAGTTGGACTCGGGTGCGGTTCGCATGCAGTGTGAGCGCTAACCGTGCTGGAGCACGAAACAGGACGCGTGACGTGCAAACCTCCTCATACGAACAGCACGATTTTGTGAAAATTTTCAGCAACACATCTGTTTAACAACAGGCTGTGAGAGGGCTGTGGACCAAACGACACAAAATTATCCACAAAGAAAACAGAGCAATGGACTTCATTGTGTTCCGTTCAGAGAGCACCGCTCTTCTTGTTTATCCCGAAACCATCACACCATAATGACGTAAGCGTGCTCCGGCACGAATGCTGAAACCCTATGTGACTGCAGGCCAGCGGGGGAGTGGGGAGGGGGGACGGGGAGAATCGAACTCGGGCCCGGTTCATGGCAACCGTGCCTAGTGTGAGTACACCCTGAGTGATGATTGGGGCTGTGACGTGTGGCTGACTCTGTGACAGTACCCTCTCCTCCATGGCTGGCTCCTGACGGCCTCTGCTATGGGGTCGGCCTCAACCTCAGGGGGCTGGACGGTCTTCGTGGAACTGGGTGAGTAGCAACGGATCCAGGATGTCATCCCGAGACACCTTCTGGACCATATCTCTCCCAGTCAATCAGTTACTCAGGTGGCCGCCCCGCCGCTGAATCGAGGATGGAATGGACTCGGTAGACTAGGTCAGTGACATCTAGAGTCCATATTGGGCCACCAGTAGCGATCCTGTAGGAGCGAGAGGGTTTGCTGGCTGCCTGGGTGTTCAGAGCCCGGAGAGGTGTGTGCTGAGTCCAGGAGAGACAGACAGCAGGCGCATGGTACATACAACCGTCCCTCAGGACCTCCTAGCGGAGCAAGTTCGGTGCGGGTGGCTTGGAGGATCTGATTGTTGTTGAGTAGGGTTGGGTAAATTCTGTCCTGTACAAGGTGAGCGCTATTTTAGAACATATCACCCTGAAATTACATGACGCGAAACCCATCATGGCAGGACGCCATCATTTACTGTGACTATGAGTGCTCATTGGGATCAAACTGAAGCAGGAGTAGATCAGGATATTCTTGATGAATGAAGAACTCCCAGAACACTTCAATCATGTAGCCTTGGAATACGGAGGGTGAGTTTGACAGGCCACATAGCATAACCTGGTACCCATATATTCTCATTCGTCACCTCACGTGTCCGAATGAGGTTATAGGCGCTCCGCAGGTCCGGCTTGGAGAAGATGCGAGTCCCATGGAGCTGTTCCAACGTGGCAGAGGAACCAGAGGAAGAGGATAACTGTATTTAAAGTCCCTGTAAAGTCAATTCTACAAAAAAGTTCTAAACACATTATAAATGTTACATATGTATTGCTAAAACATATTACAAAATCTGTGAACTGTGAAGTACTGAAATGTGCAGTTAGACATTAAACAGTTTTTCAACATTGCAATTTTACGGATTAATTGGGCAAGGCTAAACAGGGCTCCGTGACGCACTGCAGCCCATGAGCTCCTGGACACACCCCTATTTGATGACGCACTGAGACTGATCTCTCCACTTACACACAATGCTCTACGAGCACATTTGCATTCACAGCTCAATCGCGAGTGACTGTCGGTACTATTAGTTACTACAGCCTACAGTTAGCTAGCTATGCCTTCGACATGGACATGCATGGGCTACTTCCTGGATGCGATCATGTACAAAACAGATCGGTATCTTCATTTAAACTCCCTTAAAAACGATCACATCAAGAAGAGGTTTTTAGAGAGCCTATACCTGATGAAGAGCTGAGGATCACCGCCAACACCCGCCTCTGTATAGATCGTTTTACACTGCATCATTTTATAAACTTTCCTCAGAGACAACTGGGATTCACTGATAATTCACTGATAATCCGCTGTTACTGGTGAACGAGGCCGAAACGACGATCTCCCGCCTCAGTGTTTATCCTCCCGCCTCCAAAAGCTAATCAGCTAATATCACCGTCAAAAGCTTTCACGCGAGTGGGCGTGGTTTCCACGCAGCCAGCGGACATGCCCCCAGCTTTTGAGAGCAGAGAATCTGCTCATTATTTCATGATTTTGATAGCTTATTTTATGTACTTGCCGGCTTTTTTTATCATTCAAATTTGGCTGGGTGCCTAATAACACATTTTTCTGTGGTGTGACAAACTCAGAACACATACTTAATTTTGACTTTACAGGGACTTTAACAGTCTATGAGTTAAGGGCCCGGTAGTCGATACACAGCCACAAGCTGTGATAGACTTTACCCTTGAGTGGCATCGCCCCAGGCAGCATGTCGATAGTACAGTCCCATGGCCGATGAGGTGGTAGACGGGTCGCCATTTGTTTGCTGAATACATCCTGGAATGCCCGAGACTCTAAAGGAATTTCAGCTTTACTTCTCAATCTCTGGGCTTTCGACAGAGGTGGAGTTTAACTGAAGACTGGATGACGATTGAGAGATGTCGACAGGTTCAACGTGTACACGGTTTGATCACAGATGACAGACAGTTTTGGAAGTGTTCTACCTGCATGGGTTCTGGTGCTGGAAGGGTGACAGATGGAGAGATGGGCGAAGGATGCGAAACGGGTCTGATCCAATATGTGGGCTGAAAGACTTTAAGAGATACGCACAGCTTTCTGAATGAAACTCGCCCAACTGACAGTGTCATCATAAATGACCATCCGGTGGCGCACTTCTGGGTTCCGACCCTGGCGAAAGGCTGTCAACAGGACAGTCTCAATTCAGCTGCTAGATGTTGCCAACGTGCGGAATTGCAGAGCATAAGCATTTTTAGAAGTATAACCATGAAGGAGGTTGAATAGCTGATCGTGGACTGATAATTTTGATTCAGTTTGACCGATGACTTCCTTGAATGGACTGATGAAGGATGCCTATAAAGTCATGACCGGGCGCGGTAATAGAGTGCGCGTCCAGAAAAACTCGTCGCATCTGTAAAGTCAGAATCATCATCGATGACTTTCATGAATGGTTGTTCCATTTCGTAGTGGAATATTTCAACCCTTCGGGCCTTGTAACTCTGTTTTAAGGGCCAAGGGGTACCCTCTGAAAACAAGGGGTTGGGGCAAGGGTGAAATGGGATTGTGACAGTCCCCTGACAGTCAGAGGCTCCATCCATAATCCAGCATTGCTTTCTCTCATTCTTTCCATCTGTCTTCGACCCTGCAGCATTCAAACCATTCCCGAATTAAATGTCAATGTTCTGCTGGCACACAGGATAAGAGAAGAGGAAAAAGACAGAAATGGCCTTTCCTTATCTAAAATCAACCTCCTCACTACTATGGAGAATTACAGACAGCTGTCTTACACCCTCACACATGGATATACTGTAGAGTCTCCAATAAGACCAAATCTCTCTGATGCTCCTTTATGGAATATTGCATGAGGGCTTTGAAGTTTGTGAATGTGAATCACGCAGGGGATGAAACAGAGAGTGGGTGCTGTGCTGGGGACGAGGTTTCTTAAATCAGTCTCTTCCACCTACACCACACACACACACACACACAGTCTACCACTACCACTAGAGTCTCTGAGTCTGCGATGACTCATATGTCTCTGTACAGCTGTGTACTATATAAAATATAAAAGAAAAAAAGAGTGTGTGTGTGTCTGTGTGTATGAAAAAGAGAATGAGTGACAGTAAAAACACCTTCACGGTCTTGAGGTGGCAAACGCAGCAGTAAAACTGGCTAATTATCGAGCAGCAGGTGCAAATGGTCGTCTTATCATAGTGGGCGTTGAGGAATCTGTTTGGAGCCTGCTTCGACTGAGTAAAACACAGCTACACAGCCAGAATATATTCAGGATTTAAATCCAGGACTGGATTTAACCACCAATGTTTGATTTGTTCAATCCATGCAAGTATCTCTATCCCAAATCCTTTTTAAACACCATTCAGACAGAGAATATATATTGCTAAGATGAGTCTCTTTCATAGCTCAAAGGCATTGTCAATAATGTATCAATTCTGAAATGAAAATAGAAACAAATGGGAACATTTTTTCCATGCAGAAACAGCTATAAAAGCAGTTTGGATAGTGTTTCCTGATAATGTGGTTTTGTATATTTTGATAAATTATAATATTTAGATCTTGCCGACTGGTATCTGAAAAAATCAATAAAAAAAGGTTGTTTTTTTCGTATTTCTTTTGACTTACCTGCCACAGTGCTAATGACTGATCCCAGGAGGGCATAGACGGCCAGAATTGGTGAGAAGAGAAACACAGCACCCAAGATAAGCAGAGATGGCCCTAGAGTGCCACATGCAAAGATCTGCCCCACGCCAAGCACCACCCCTTGCAGGAGCTGATGGAAAATATAAAATATTTTCTCTTTCATGCTCTATTGTATTTCCTAATTAAACAGGAAGCTAATGACATCTATTTTTCATAGTCATTATCTAAATTATATTAAATGTGTATCCCTGCTAATAACATTGGAAGTATGCAAGCATACATAAAAATTTATATTTATACTGATATCCCCCATATTAGGTCATTTGCATTAGTCATTTGCTGACTCTGGCTATATAATATGAGCTCATTTTAATGGGCTTTTAACTCTGCTTCTTTCACATTGAATATTTATGAAAGTGAGAGATAAAAACAGATTATAAATATAAAAAACTATTTCTTTCTGCTCTACGCACCAGTCATTACAGGATCAAGCTGTTACCATGGAGATGTGATAATAGCACCAGATACAGTTTAGTGCATAAATATGTCAGCTATAAACAGCCCATAATAGTCCGTTGCTACAGTGTGCCAGAGAGTGGATTAGCCCATCGCAACCTAATGCCATCCAACAGACCAGAGTAATCCAATAAATACGATCATCATAATGACATAAAAGATCTAAACACACACACACATCTCAGGAGAGATGGAAAATGGAAGGATGATGAAGGTAGATTGAGGAAGGAATCTGCATTGTGTGTGCACATAAAGGAGGTTAAAGAGGCAAAATTGGAAGATGACAAATACAAAAGTCAGAAAGAGCTACAGGGAATGAGAGACAGAATATATAATAAAACCTAATGGCAAATAATTTGCTTTTGCCTTTTCCCACACTCTCATGTTGCTTCAATTCTGTTTCATACCTGTGGAACATGTAGTTGGGTGTGGTTGGTGCCCTCTGGCGCACCTGGTGGCTCGGCAGGATAGTTTGGAAAATAGGGGTTAGAAGTGCCAGTACAGGCCAAGTACAACACGATGACTGTGTTAAAGGGGAAGACGCTAACTGGTAAATCCCAGCGTTCCAGAATCGGAGCCAAACCGCTGGAAAGAAAAGTTCTAAGACAGGAGAGAAAAGTTTTTTGGGGGTCAGCAAATATTTGTATATGTGAATATATGACAGAAAAATCCGTTTGGCATCATTTAATTTGCTCTTACGTTGTAGCTCCACCGAGACACACAGGCAGCAGAAGCCACCAGTACCAATCTCCAGCAGAGCTGAACACTCCCATCAGCAGAGCCACCAGCATTCCATTAAAACCATGAAGGCCACTGGAAACCTCCTCCCTGAGGACACACACACAGGGTAGGATCACATGTGAGATTGGAAAATAGCTTTTGCTTCTCTTTTAGCCATGCCAGTCAAGTGCTTAGATGCTTTTTACATTAGGAGCATTATTGGATGCAGCATGTGTGTTTTCTGTGTGCATGAAAAAGTCTGATTATCGCAACAAATGCGCTCTTGTTAGCCGGTTCTATTTAGTGAATCACAGAACAGCGACCTGTGAAGTCTGAATCCTGCTTGAATGACTCTTATGACTCAAAAAGAACCAGCTCATGAGTTTTTGAGCTGGTTGAGGGTGCTGGTCCCTGCTTACATCACAGGGCACCACAACTTCCAATAGGAAAATTCAACTGCAGTCGCCAACCCGAAGAGGGCAGCATTCAGACGTTTTTACACCATATATTGTAGAATTAAAAAACTTTACACCCAAATGTAAAAAAAAACAACAAAAAAACACGTTTGAATCAATGAACAGCATTAAAAAAGCCCTAGTCTTACAGATCATTAAAAAGGGTCAGTGAACTTACTTTTTAAAATGATTTATATTGTTGCCTGAGGTAAACTTATGACGTTCGCTTGGTTTTTACATTCAAAAACATCAAAATGAATAAGTAATAGGCTATTTTCTACCCTAGTTTTGAGCCTAGCTCAAAAACGCTCAGTTTTATGGCGCCTCGCATTGAAGACTTGGAAGTAAACGCCCACTGCTGTGAGTGGATAACAGTTTTGCATATTATAATTATAATCATTTTGCAGCTAATGCTGTGACTTGTCTTCTTCCACAACCAGGCACTGCACAATATTTTGTAAAAGGCATGTTTATTGCTCGGTAGCTGGATCCGGTTTGTCATCATCATAGGTAGGCAAGTTATTTATCTATGCATGTAATGCGCTGAATCGGTGGGCGGGGCTAAATCGGCCCGTGTTGAAGTAGGCGTCGATCTTCTTCTGCGGGGGTGGTGTTTTATCCTCTTTGACGTCATAGTTCCCCACTTCGAAAAATGACTCGTTGCTGAGCCTGATGTCAATAAAAACTTTTATTGGACTAACAAGGACGTTTTCAGTTCAGAAACTTACAGGATATTCTTATAATATGATGACCTCTTAGATGTCAAAAGCTCAAGGAAAATTTTATTTCTCAGTTCATCACCCCTTTAACTGAAAAAAAGTTTAAATGTGTATTTTGATTCCCGAAGCAAATATCTTGTATGCCTGATTGTTTTTAGTTAATCAGTAACAAACATTGCGACCAGTGAAGTCTGATTCCTGCACGAACTGACACTTATGAGCCGTTTCTTCTTAATGAAACAACAACATCAAAAATGTGTGTGAACACAGGCATTATTTTTATTTTAGATTTTTTTTAATTTAAGAATTTTTTGGTACCTGTTTGTTAAAAATCAGCTGACCACAGAATGTTGTCAAAACATCATTCACTCAGACTGCAGCTGTAAAGCATGTTTTTCCCTCTGAGGTTTGTTTTTTTAGTTGTGCATCTGTTCTATTCTTGTAATTACTTGTGCTTTTGTGCATTCTGTTGTATATAATACACATAGGCTACTATATGGTTTTTATTGTTTTATTTTTTGTTCGCTATAGGCATGTCCCTTTGTGTTTTATTCATGCATGTTTTGGTCGATGATGTTTATGCTTTTGTGGGTGTGTAATTCCTCACCAGTCCTGTCCCAGTATTATAGCTGTGAGGGTGGAGGCCAAAAGGCCGAGCATCCCCAGCAGAGCCTGCCAAGGGGCTCCTCCAGCAGCAATGCTGCCAGAATCAGAGCTCCACTCAAGGGGTTGTTTAGCAGAATCACCTGTGAGATCCCACAGTAAACACCACTCAGAGAACTGCAGCGGGAAGGATGTATCTGGGAGAGAATGTAGGAAGAGGAAATACAGAGAGATACATAGCCAAAAGCAAAATTCTTTCATTTCAAAATTCAGACATGTAGCTTTCTTTTTTCTTTGGAATACAGAAGATGTTTAGCATATCTGTCAATGCCATTGTAAATATGTAGCAGATATTACAGGTCTCTTCACAAAGAAGCATCAAAGCCTGAAATATGGACAATTCATGCTATATATTCCACACCTACTGATGCTATGATAGCTTTATGTGAAGTCACTTTCATTGGTTAGATACATTTTTATTCCACAGAAAAAAAGTCATACGGGTTTCAAAAGACAATGTCAGATCCCAGTTTTTTGTCTTTTGTTTAGTATTGATTTTATGTTGAAGTGCACTCTCTGTTCTCATAGTTTCCATGTCTCTTCCTGTTTATTTCAGTCTCTCCCTGTCGAATTAGGTTCTATAGTTACCGACCGTCATTAGTTACACTTTCCTTTACAGTAACTATTATTGATTTCTCTGTGTATTTAAGCTTGTGCTTTAAGTTGTCTTGGTCGTTGTTTTTTCAGTGGATTGATCCAGATGTTCCTGTCTAGTCATGTGGAGTCATGTCATTAAAAGCACGTATGTAGTGGTTTCTCTTTCTGCCTCGTCTCTGCAAACATGAGGCTGTGTATATGACATGAGGTTGTGTAAAATTCCTTTTAAGTGAGCTATTGCTAACTATGCATGAATTCGCATAAATCCATGCATTCGCACAACCCTCTGATCAGTGTTGGGGGAAACGCATTAAGTAATTTGAGTTACGTAATCAGGATTACTTTTTCAAGTTACTAGTAAAGTAATGCATTACTTTTAAAATGTACAACAAAATATCTCTTACTTTTTCAAAAAGGTAACACAAATTACTTTGTTTTACCATTTATTGACTCCTTTAAAATAATACATAAACTTTTACAACATTTATCAACAAAAATGATGTGTGCAATGTGCAACCATGCAAATTTCATAGTTCAGCACAGTTTTCTAATTTAAGTAATTGTTTCATGCTTTTATTTTCAGACAAAAAATATATTTTCTATAGGCTTTGAACTTATAAACTCCTTTACTTTTACATTCAAAAGTACTGGTACATTATATTAGAATGAGCTGAATGGTGTGTACTGTAGGATGGTGGTCTCTTACCCTGTATGTGAGTGTGTAATTGTTTCATTTCTCCAGTGCAGTACAGCAGGGCACTGATGACACGCTGTTTTACGCCTCCAGGCTGCTGTGGTGTGTTTTTTTCTAAAATCCACATGTCGCCAGTTGAAATCATGCATCTACTGAGGAAATTTCAGACTGAACTCTCTGATAATCGCACTTCCACTTCCTTACTTCCACTGTCCTCGCCCCTTTTTCTCAACTCTCCCCAGTCTTTTTCTTCTAGACATTGTGCTTTCTGTTCTCTCACTACTTCCCCTGTTCTCTCTTGACATGGGAAGGTTAATGTTATATCTTTTTTAACTCATGTACTGCACATTTGCCCTGGCTGGACATTGATGGGCAAAGTTAATCTGTAGCATCTTCTGTCTTCCTCAATGCTGGTTACACCAACACCGCCTACAATCCTCAATGTTCACATTTCTGTTACCCTTTCATTACATTTTTTTACCCAAATTACCATGTGAAAGAGCAGTGTGCTGCATTATTTATTATTTTTTGTCATCGATCACTTTAAAACTAATCAAATAAGTTTTCTCATTTTTTTGTCTAATAGCTGTTAAGCTATTTTATAGGCATCATTTCAAAACAGATAATGCAAAACGAATGATGTAATACACAACATAGCTCCTCTTTAAAAATGAATAGACATTAAAAAGTAAAAGAACAGAATTAGAACTGCACCTGTGTATAGTTGCATTATGTAATCAGCAAGAAAGAGGGTTCAGTGTTTGGGTATGTCTGTTGCATAATAAAAGAGTGTTGCCTGAACTAAAAGAGATTTACTTTCAACGTAAAAGGGGTCGGAGAGAAAGCAATTTGTAGTCTAACTGAGTCTGTCCACAAATGTTGTAAACCTGTTTCTGTTTGGAGCTCCAGAGGGAGGTGGGGTTTGACAGAAAGACAGTCAGACGAGACAGAAAAACAGACAGACAGATCAGGTTCAATTATTGACTGGGGCGATGTTGAATCATTGAGTGCCAGCAGAAACCAGACAGAAATTCAAAGACACCCACATAAGCACAGAGAGGGAAAGCAAAGGTAATTGTCCAGCCCTTCCCTTCTGATAATGTTTACGGGATATTTGTGAATTGCATAAAAATGTGCTCTACTGGCCTTGACAATCACAATGTGTTTGTACAGCCAAAGAAAGTCAACTCATCAGGCCTGCATGAAAATAAAGGAGTATAATTTTTATGAATGCATGTGAATGATATGTTTCCCCCAAAAGCTTTCATTTCTCCATATGTCAAATTAGCAAATATATGCTGGTGTGCACTGTAAAAAATAAACCGTAAATTTTACGGTAAAAAACAGCAGCTGTCGTTGCCAGAACTTTACCGTTAAAAATACGGTAGGAACATTAATGGTTTTACAGACTTTTTACAGTAATAAAATTTACAGTAATAAACCGTATTTTATTTTCTGATAAAATGTGGATTTACCAACTTATTGACGATATCTGTTTTAGACCATTGTAATACACTGACAACCAACAATCATCACAGCAGTGATGAGAGTTACATGAGGAATCACAGCTCATTAAAAGTGAATACTTGTATAAAACAATACTTATTTAAAGAAGCTGCAAAGTGTCATTCACACAAACATTAAGCACCATCATGGTAACACACATGAAATTTAAAAAATGCAATAAACATTAATTTAATAACATTAAATGTAACATAAAACCCTAATGTACATAACTGATTAGAAAAAAAACAATAAAACTATGAGGAACCATAGTTATTTCAACAAAAATACATAAAATGTGAAGTGCACACAGGGAATTGTGGGAATTGTGGCAATTTACGGTTTTTCACTGTAAATTATACAATGATTTGTTCTTTTTCATTTTCAAAAACTGTAAATTTAACGGTATTTTACTGTAAAATTATATCACAGTTATTTACCGAGTATAGTACGGAAACATTTCTGTTTACCAATTATCTGTTTTGCACTGTATCATTTTTACAGTACTTTACCGTTAAAATCACGGTTATTTTTTACAGTGTTCGCAGAGTTGTTATTCAGTCTATCTTGTTCCCTCCCTTTCTTTAAAAAAAAAAAAAAAAACATTTTTCAGTCATCAATTTTTCAGTGCATATGTGTGTGGGTTGAGGCAGCCCAGAAGCACACACTCCCCCATACCATTGATTGATAGTCACTCTGACTCAAGAGGTCAGACCAGGGTGACTGTCTGAGGTGAAGTCTCAGAGGTCTCACTGATGAAGAGATGGATGGAGTGAAATAGAGAGAAGAGAAATCATAGTATGCAATATCGAGTAGAACATGCTAGAGAAAACAAGGCGGTAAATGTGAATGTGATATATTGAGGCTAGTATGCATTTTGCACATGCTATTGATGGCTTACTTGTTCTGTGTATTTGCTTGGGTGAAGCCTTTTTGAATGACACAGAGGACATCTGTGATCTTGCGATTTGGGTGCCATTATCCTTGCATGGACAAAACTGGTCGATGCTTGCTCATTTACAACATCACACACACACACACACACACACACATGCTAATTAAGGATACACAGACTGTCTGGCCAGTTTGTAGATTGTTAGCTCCACATGTGGGCTCAATTATCTGGCTCTGTGGTGCAGTGGCCTCGTGATCTGTGCACCAATTCACCCCACCCAAAGAGCTCTGATCTGGGTAAAGCCGCCATGGCCTCTGTTGAAGCTGGTGGTGTTATTTTCTTAAAGGGACAGTTTACCCAAAAATGAACATTCTGTCATTTTAGTTACCCTCTCTTCATTCCAACCCCATATGAATTTCTTTCTTCTTTAGAACACAAAAGAAGATATTTTTCAAATGTCTCAGTGGTTTTTATTATTATTCATATAATGAAAATCAGCTTGGTCCATTGTTGCTTTGGACATTGCATATTACTGATTATGATTGCATAATACTTTCTTGTTTAACTGGTTATTTGAGTGATAAATGTTTATGAACTGTTTAATATATGAAGAGTTCAGATGCAAAAGCCTCTAAGTGCCATTTGAAATTTTCTTCTAAAATGATCATTTTTACCAAGCTTGTATATTAAAGTTCAGTAATTTCACTTAAATGGCAATGAAGATTACCTATTAATTATCATTTAAGTGAAATTACTGAACTTAAATATACAAGCTTGATGAGAAATGGTCATTTGAGAAGGAAAAATTCAAATGGCATTTAGAGGCTTTTGCATCTAAGTTTTCATACAAGGTAATTAAAATTAAATGTGAATTAAAACTAAATTAATTAAATAAAATAAACACACAATGAGGCCTGAAGAACCCTTTAAAGTTCTATATAGAACCTTTTTCTTCTAAGAGTGTACAGTCCTTATGTGCCAGAGAAACATTGAGGATTGTAGGTGGTGTTGGTGTAACCAGCAGCCTCATTTCGTAAGACTGCTGACATTCAGCATGTACACACACATTATATATAAATATATTCCTCAAGGTCTCTGATTGAATAAGCAACAAGCACCTTAAAGGTTACACTGACAAACCCAGACAAATGACATTGAGAGCTGTAAGAGTCTGGTTCCATTTTATGGATATGTCTAGCAAATGTTATTCTGCATTGTGTGCTTCTTGGAGACTCTTTTAATGTTCTTTTCTTTTCTTTCCAAGAATCGATGTGCTTGTTTTTTGATTCCTGCCCTTAACTTATATAACTCCATATTGCAAGGTCATATATTCCTACATGGTGTACTTGCAGTTTGTTTTTGCAGGGTAAAATATTACCTTCACCCAACAACATGAGAGTGAATAAATTATGGAAGAATTACCTCTTTTAATTGGGATTTTACTATACTAACACAAAAATTTTAGGGATGGGAGATAGCTGAGTTTTGTGAGTTATTTAACTTCTAGCTCCATTTCCAGTCTTTATGTCCTTTTAAAGGTCGATCTTGCTAGAAGCAGCAAGCACAAATTAGCTTCCACAAAGTACAAGGAGGAGATAAAGAATGGAAACTGGGCTGGCCCGATTAGATCTGAGGCTGATCAATAGAGGATATATGATCCGGTTCAGTTTTCAGCAGCAGAGAGAGACTAATGTTTGCAGAGAGAAAGAGAGAGAACAATAATGAGTATGAGTGTGTGTGTGTGTGTGGTCCCCAAAAGGATAGTAATACCAGTAAATTTAGTTATAAAACAGTTTATACAGATTAAATGTGTTTGTGTGTGACATCAGCTGAGCTGACTAATGCCTGTTCATGGTCTTCAGATGACCACAGGGAACAAATGAGTTTAGTGGGAGAGAGCAGAAACAAGATATGGATAGAATGAGAGTGAGATAGTGTGAGAGGGGATACATTGTTCAAGAGAGTCTTTTAGCACAAGTAGAAACTGAGAAAAGGGTTTAAACCCTGCTTAACTTTTCTGCCTTCCCCAATCTCTCTTTATCTTCCTCCCTATATCTATTAACTGAAGTTTCTTTTAACACATCTTTAGCCTCAGAGTCTCAGACAACACATGGACTGACTGCGGTAGATGCACTGGTCGTTTGCTGCATATTGCACAATTTCTTTTTCATAATTTAGGAATAAAAGGCCATATTCTACCCTGACTGATTTTTAGTCCAGTTATCCTGTATCTCTTTTCTCATCTCACCTCGCGCATCACGCCAGTGGGCGGGGCCAAAGACGTGATGATGTAGAAATAGGCCTTTATCAGATTCTGCAGAGGCACTTTATCCGCACTATTAAGTCAAAATGTGACAAAATCCCAAATGAGTCGTCTTCTGAGCTGGGTTTCAATAAAAGCTGTTTTTGGACTATACAGAGAAGTCTTTGAGTTCTGAAACTTTATAGTACAATGACCTCTTACAAAATATCAAGGAAACGTTGATTTCTCAATTTATAACACCTTTGAAGTCGGATATAAAAAGTTATTAAAATGCCGATTTTTGCAAGAATGGCAAGATTTCCCTTTGCAAGAATTGTTTTAAATGTATCCAATTTATTTCATCATTTGGCAATGGAATTAAACTAAATTCGCACTTTGAAGACCAAATCCAATGTTGAAAATGAAAATCAGGTGGATGTCAAAATCCAACGCCAGATTGACATTAAAGGAGTAGTTCACTTTTAAAAAACTTTTGCTGATAATTTACTCACCTCCATGTCATCCAAGATGTCCATGTCATTCTTTCTTCAGTCGAAAAGAGAAATGAAGGTTTTTGATGAAAACATTGTAGGATTTTTCTCCATAATGCACTTCAATGTGAACCAAACAGTTCAAGGTCCAAAAGACAGTTTCACTGCAAACTGTTCAAAGGGCTTTAAACGATTCCAGACAATGAATAAGGGTCTTATCAAGCAAAATGATCGCTCATTAAAAAAAAAAAGTTCAAATGCTCGCCTTGCTCTGTTCTGTGATGCACGTTCGTGACTCTCCTGTTTGAACTTGTTCATCAAAATGAACAAATCTTTTTTCGTGTCATTTGGTTCGTTCAACGAACGAAATGAATGAAGTTTGACTCTGGAAAAGGTTTGTTCATTTTGATAAACGTGACTCTCCTGTTTGTCACATTTGACAAACAGGAGAGTGCACGAACGCTCCTGTTCGCTCCTGTATCACATCCCACTGAAGTGCATTATATGGAGAAAAATCCTGGAATGTTTTCAGCAAAAACCTTAATTTATTTTCAACTGAAGAAAAATGACATGGATATCTTGGATGACATGGGGGTGAGTAAATTATCAGCAAAAGTTTTTTTTTAAAATGTGAACTACTTTAATCTTTCCAGTGTTGGACAGACATTGTATTGTGTAAATATACAGGTGTATTATATTTTTATTCCATTTTTTTTTAATTCTGATCTCTGTGTGAATGGAGGAAAAACTCATAATTCCTGAGTTGTGATCATTTGCTCTCTTGGTCTTCTCTCTCTCTTTCTCTCTCTCTCTTTCTGGTACATGGTAATGTGCTTTCCTTGGAAGCGTTTCTGCCTTGAATTCAAATCACACACTATCATTATCACAAGACCTATTTACCGTTTATATGTGTGTGTGCTCAGCTGTTTGTGTGCTGGTACACCCATCCATCATGTCTCACCAGCGTTTTGTGGGTGCAGCAACAATTTGTCATGTCAGACTCCTGCCAGTTTGATTTTGGCCCGCCGGGCATTTCTCCCTGTCACGACTTGCTCCCTCTTTTCTCACTCCCTCCATCCATCCATCCTCCCTCCCTCCTTCATTCACCTTCTCCGTCTCCATAACAACCAAAGGAGTTTAGCCTTGACAATTTGGTGGAGTGGTGTCTTTTCTGAGCCGTGTTCAGAAATTCAATACTCACACAGCCTCTCAAGTGCAACTGCTCAGTCTTATTCGGCTGGAGCCTATCAAGCCCTGCCTAAAGGCATCTGACACACACACACACACACATACATAGCTTAACGTTAGAGTATTTTTGATTATATTTGTGCTGAGTGGGATGGGTTCATCTCCGAAAACTGGGTCAGTGAGACATGCCACCTGAATGTGTGTCTGTGTATCAACATCTTGAGGACTAAATGTCCCCACAAGGATAAAAATCACATACACTGTTGGGGAGCCAACAGTCAACAAGAAAGATGTCTTAAAGGGAAAGTTCACCCAAAAATGTTAATTCTGTCCAGTGTTGGGGAGTAGTTAACTACAAGTTGCATAGCTACTAACTTAACTACATTTTTCAGTCGCTTGGCAGTAGCTCAGTTGCTTTTTAAACAGTGTAGCTTTTCCAGTAGCTAACTACTTTTGCAGCAAGTAGCGGTGTAGCGCGAGCAAAAGCTACATTGCTACATTGTCGAGCCTGCGCAAATCAGCGCGATGCAAGGATATTTTTCTTCTTGTTAGATTACAAACTCATTTTTTGCCATTGCCGCCACCTGTTGTTTAATCACGCATCTTGCGGCTAACGGTTCACTGATGTACAGAAGTGGGTTGACACACCCATATTATGATTATATAGCAAGATGTGACGGCAGATTTGGAGGATGGAGAAAAACTAACGGTAATTACCCATGGCCTTATTTGTCCAAGTTCAGTCAGTGTCTTTTGAGAAAATGTTCTACATGCAATTTACGTTGGATGTATATTTCGTTCTTGCAATGTTGTAGGCTATTTGTAGCACTTTTGACAAACAGTCAGAGATATTTTAGTGTTGTGTGTTATAAAACACTCCTCTTTGAAATCGTAATTGCATTGCCTTGTTTTAAACACTAATTATTTTACTTAAAACATTCCTCAGAACACTTATTCAGTTATTTATAATATACATTGTTCAAAAAGCAAAAGTAGTTTCAATGTAGCTAGCTACTTTTTGATTGTAACTTGTAGTGTAGCTAACTACTTTAAAAAACGGGTAGCTTGACTGTGAGTTAAACTACTTTAACTTACGAGTAGCTTGTAGCTTGTCAAACTACAGTTTCAGAGTAGCTTCCCCAATATGATTCTGTCATCATTTACCCCCCCCAAGTTGTTCCAAACCTTTCTGAAATACTTTCTTCTGTTGAACACAAAAGATGATATTTTGAAGAATGTTAGTAATCTAACAGATGGGCCCCATTGTTTCCATACTATTGAAGTCAATGGGATAATCAACTGTTTATGCCCACATTCTTCAACATATCTTCTTTTGTGTTTCGGCAAGGTTTGGAACAACTTGAGGGTGAGTAAATGATGACAGATTCTCTTTTTTGGGTAAACTATCCCTTTAATAAAGATAACGTATTATGAATATGTATAAAGACGGAAAGATTTGTGAGATTAAGACAATAATTATTCCTACATTTGCAGCTGAAGTCTCTTATTTATTTATTTAATCAAGAATACAGTAAAAAAATAATGTTGTCTATACTTTAATATATTATATAATTTATTCCTGAGATTGCAAAGCTGAATTTTCAAGTCATTACTACAGTCTTCATTGTCACATGATCCTTCATAAATCATTCTAATAGGCTGATTTAGTCAAGAAACATTTTCACAGTATTACTGTTTTCACTATAAACAATAATATCTGCCATCTTGGATGTTGCCAAAAACATGTTTTGCCAAAATGAGTTACTTCAGAATACATTTCTTTTAACCAACAATTTGAGATGGTCTTTACATTTATGCTGTCTAACTTTTTAACTTGTTACACCCAACCATCAGTCCATTTGCAGAGTTCTATGTTGTCTATAAAAGTCCTCATCTAGCCAACAGCTATAGAAGGACTCATCCAGTCAGTAGCAGACAGAGGACCTCATGCAAATGAATGCATATCCTGACACTCTTGTAAAAGGTCTCCAATTAAAGCTGTTATTTATATATTTCTTTGAGAGTGTGTGTTGGGAAAGAAGAATGTAAGCCCTTTAAACGATTATGTGGTTCTTTAATTGTCATTGCTGTTGAAGGTCATGTAGTTTTAGCTGTATGAGTCAGCATACTGCGGCCCATCATGCACCTGGACACATTCACCTGTAGGGACATTTTAGGCCAGAAAATGGTGAATCAATTTAATTCAGATTTTATTCATGTTGTTCTATTCATCCAGTTTGTCACTTTGACTGTTTTACTTTTTTTATAGCCAGCCCATTTCAACCATTTTCAAAAGCACTTCAGTTTCCCAGCAGAAAGTGCATGGCTAGAAAATGTTTTCTTAAATGAAATCAAAATGGACAATTCTTATTTTTATCTACTGCATTATTTATAAAAAATGATTTATCCATGTAGCCTATATCATTATTTGTTTTTACATTTTTTATCCCCACGTTTATCTTTAATATGAGGGCAGGACAACCTGAGATTCAACCTGACATGACATCACTGCAATAGCAAACCACAACGATCCAATCAATTCCCATTCCACAAAATTCCAAAATCCACAGTCTCATCCTCCATTTTATACATAATAATAGAATAAAACACTATCACAACTTATGTTTCATGCTGACTTCAATGGTACACAACAGATGTTTTTTTTTTTGTTTACTTATTAAAACAAATGATTTAGGCTATTAAGTACATCTGACGCAAAATCAGTTTTTTACTCATCCTGAAGCATTATGGTAAAATTGTAATTATTATTATTTTTTATTTTTATTTAATTTGGCTGGAAATGTAATAATTTGTCTAAACGCATAAGGTTTAATTTCTCTTATGACATATTTTGATATGCACATATTGTAGGACATACAGAAGAGAAAGCATTAAAGGTTGTATTCTCTCCTGAGCTTGTGATGACAGTCTCCGGGAAGATTCTCCTGTGAATGAGAGTGTGTCTGTTGTGTGTGGAGGGGTTTGGGTGTCAATAACGAGGCAAAAATAGAACACTGGAAAGTAGATTTTGTGTATTTCACACATAGTGTGTCATCAGTGAGTTTTACTCAGAAAACCTGAAGATACTGCTATGCGTGTCTGCTCTTGAGCCCAGTGGGCTTTTTCTTTTCTCTGGTTTATTCTTATTTTCATCCATTTAATAATTTTTTGATGAGTCAAACTTTAGAAGGTGCAAGATGATCAGTCCTTTACATGCAATTTGCAAGGAATCACATTTTTAGCACATGGCCAGGGACGTGCACAGGAATTTTGAGGGACAGTTGCTCTGACCTGAAAAAAGGGCACCCCCCTTTTCAGTTCTGATGGTAGGCTACAGGCAACTACGCATGACTATGATTGCAAAAGAGAACATTAATTACAGTAGGAAAAGAATCTACTGCTAAACCCAGTGCCGATCCTGACCTCCCAGTCGGGCCCTAAGCAACATTCTGCTAAGGGGCCCTTCTACCTGATCTGAGATGCCATGAGCTATGTAAACCATTTGCCATTGCCACACAGTCACACCTGACACTTCAGCGACTCCCAATACAATCCTCCCTCGTTTAAACACAACAGTCAAAGAATAAGTACAACAATATATAACAGAATGAGGTTCAAACAAACAATATTTATTGAATAGAGTATTTTTTTATAGAATGTTAAGATAGCAAGTGAATATTAACGTAAACATAAATAAGAAGAAAATAATAAAGTATAACCCTGAGCTTTGGCTTTTGGGATTAACTTTGGTTCTCCCTACAGTGTGATTATTTTTGGCATCAGTATGATTTTCTTTTATTATTATGCATATTGAAGCAATTCTTGATTTATGGTTATTTACTGAGGGATGTGCATCCATATTGACCAGTATGCCCAGTTAATCAACATTTAAAATTCAATATAGCATATAAATCAATAGTCAATGTCAAATTGGCAATACATTGCTTTCTATCTTGCATAATTAGAGCAGTTGTTTGGAGTTTTTAACTACACTGAGACTAGATAATCAGTGTCTTTATAATGTGTACTTTGATTGGGACTGCATCATTCACGTGCATGTATTGTACAGTATGTCTGGTCTCCACATATTTCTGCTTGAAAAATGCGAGTTTCATTTTCAGTGCACGCGCATATGAACGCACCACAACACACAGAACGCGGTTATGTTTTCCGAGCTGCAGTAAACAAACACACCGTTGCACATTGTCATATTTATCAAAAACAAACGTAATAAATCTTGTAACTCTCACATTTGTCAGGCACAAAGAGATGCACTGCCTGCCCAGCTAGGTTAGCAAGACAGAAAAACATCAAACTTTGCTGTCACTTAGAGAGGAGAGAACACAAGTTTACCTGATTGTTGTTCCCGCAATTCACTCTCATGGTTTTTTCTTCTTTCTCTTTTTCGTGACCAGAAGGATGGTTTCGCTTCATTTTGTCATGGATGTTGTATACACATTAATGGAACGCGAACAGAGATGGAGGCGGTAATTTGCGGGGCCTTATGCACCGGTCGCAGTGCAGTCTATGGTCGCGTGCATGTTTACAGTTTGCCCTTCCCTCACTGTCTTTCACTTTCGGTGCCCGAATGGTATGGGAAGTAATTGAGTCTTTGCGATTTTTTTTTGATTTTTTTTCTGTAGGCCTCCGTGAAATTCTGCATCCATTGTACGATTTTTTTTTTCCTCGGAAGGGCAACCTGAGTCAGAGGGCATATGGGCAGTTGCCCGGGCAACCTGAGCAACCCCCCTGTGCACGTCCCTGCACATGGCACAAGTTGATTTGCCTCTGATGATTTTGCAGCCAATGAGATTGCTTGCTTATCTCCAACATTTAAATAGTCTGGTTCATTGTTTGCTGTAAGCTAGTATCGTGCTTTGCATCATAGTTCTCTGAAACCATCCACCTCCCCCAGCTACACCTGCCTAAATCTGCTAATGGACTTATCTATTTATGCAGCAGCACCATATCTTACATGCTCACATCAGTGCTTGAATTGGGCTGTTCCGAACCGGTATCTGCACTTCTATATTTTAAAGGGATACTCCACGTGTTTTTCAAATTAAACCATGTTATTTCAAGACAAGTTGATACATACCTCTGTCGTCTCAGTGCGCGCATCTCAATCGCTCTGACGCGCGAGACACTTTGATAGTACTAGGGCTGTCGCGGTTATGGAATTTCCCTTGCAGTAATGTTGAGTGGCTCAATAGCGCGATATGCGGTATTACCGCCATTTATTTATTTTTCATGTATTTGTTGCTATATAAATAAAGTTTACGATGTGGACAAAAACGAGGTCATTTAACCAATAACCGAAACTAAACAGCATCTATATGCGCATTGAAATGAAAGGCTTTCACTCAGCGCGCATATTGTTATGACAATGGACTTTAAACCGTTCATTCAACGAACACGTTCAAAGAAGCTGATTCGTTAAAAGAGATGTAATGAAACAAGATGTTAATTATTTTTAACTTTGAGTTCCACTTTTCAAGGCTCAGCTGATCAGCAGTGCGTCACATGGGTAACGCGGAAGCTGATGCTTCACTTAGAGACCAATATGGCATTGATTCAATGCGTGACTCAGTGATTTTATTTCCCCTCACGCTGTGGGATGCTGACAGGCTGCTGACGCATTTGTGGGAAATACCCGTGACGTGAAGGTTAAAATGATGATACGACAAATATTTCGCTTTCCTTTGACACGGCAACCTTTTCACGACTTCAAAGACAGACGCAGGTAATCGCATGCGCTCAGCAGATCTCATGCTGTGAAGCCTCTGTAGGCTACACATCACCAAGATAAACAGTCTTGTTGTTATCATTATGAACTTGTTTAACATTCAATACACATGCATGAAGTTCAAAACAAGAAGAGTATAGCCTTATAAAAAAAACTTGAATATCGCGGTTGCTGCGGTTATATGCAATCCTCTGCGGTTGACTATATTGCGCGTATTGTAAGCGCGGTATTACAATATTGCGGTTATCGCGACAGCCCTACTTAACTTAGCCGAATTCATTCAATATGGGCCAAGCAGAGAAGTGACCAAACCCTCCACGTTTTCCCTATTTAAATACAGTTACTCGAGCAGTGTAACTCGACCTAGGACGGTGACACAAAATAAAACATTGCGCTTTTCTAAGTGTGTAAAATGGATAACTATATTGTATGGCGGAATACCACAGCAGGTGCTTGGGAGAACTTCAACTCGGCATAGTAAAATCACCACTCGTAAAAAATCCAGAGTGATGATATTACTGCGCCGAGTCCGATAGATAAAAATGCGCCGAGTCAAAGTTCTCCCAAGCACTTGCTGTGGTATTCCGCCATACAATATAGTTATCCACTTTACACGCTTAGAAAAAGCGCAACGTTTTATTTTGTGTCACTGTCCTAGGTCGAGTTACACTGCTCATGTAACTGTATTTAAATATGGAAAACATGGAGGTATTTGGTCACTTCTCTCCAAATAATGACCAAATAATAAAGTGACCAAATAATATTCAGATCTGGTGACTGGTTTTCCCACTCTTGTTTGCAAAAACATTCCAGGTCTATAAAATTACAAAGACATCTCTTGTGCACAGCCCTCTGCAGGTCTGCTATTTTCTGTAGCAAAAATAAAACATTCGGTAATATATGCAACAAACATGACCGTGCACCATCAGTGAGTTTTACTTAACTTAAGGCACTGCTATGTGTGTGTGTGTGTATGCGTGTATTCTTCAGCCCGTATCATAGTGGTCCTTTTCTTTTCTGTGCTTTAATCTCATTTTTCATCCATTTAATAATTTATTTCTTGACGAGGCAGACATCGAGCTGCTCTGAATACCAAAAAGTCAGAGACCTAACCTCACGTGCCTCACATCCTCTATCTCTCTCACGTCACCCTATATTTCATCTGCTTCCTCTAGAAAACACTCTGCTTGGCAGACTCAATGTTCTCTCCTTTTTTTATCTTCCTAATCCTTTTCCTTTGCCTTTATCGTTCTCCCTCTATTGCATTTCCACCTTGTTTTTGTCTTTCAGTTTATGCCTATTTCAGTTTGAACTCTTCTCCAGCCAGAAAACCATCACTTGTACTTTGTATCCCTTCATCTATTCTCTTTCATGTTCTTTCATACTTTTAAGTTCCCCACTCCCCAGTTTCATTTGATTATTTTTTGGCAGGACAAATGAAGCACTTTTGCATTGTCAAAGATTTAGACAATATCCTCCTTGCCTCATTCACTCACTCTCTCTCTCAGCCAGGAGACAGCAATCCTTCATTTGTCGTTCCATGAAACACTGCCTCATTTAAAATGCATTTCCATTACATCTCAGCACTATAAAAAATCCCAGCGTACAAGCACACACACACACAAACGTCTGAGCAGATTCACAGCTTGATATTGCAGGTCCCGCAGAGCTGGACTGAAGAGGGTGGGGATTTGTGCCTGACTGATCTCTAATGTGGACATTGCTGGTCTTTTCCATTTATCCAGCCGTTCTAGTGACTGAGAGGATCAGTTTCTCAGGTGTGTATAAACTGATGATAGAATCTGAACACTCTTTTGACATTATTCTCTTCATTTTTTTGGCTAGACAGGTGTGGAAGTAGATCTGTCTGATGGTTTAGTATGTGTGTGTGGTTTGACCATTCCCCAGTGCTCTTTATGCTGACCTATTCTCTGATGTATAACAGCCAACTGATGCATCTTTGTATTGCCTGACGTCAGAACTTCAGTCATCTTATACACACACACACACACACACACACACATACCTTTTTCACTATTCCTGTCCCTCTCTACTTTTTCTCTCACTCTTTTGATATTTCTCTACTCACCTCAGCATTAGTCTCACTGTGAGATCTACAAAATTTTTTTCCAAAAAAATATTAATGCACTATTTTAGTTTAATTTAGGCCTTCAGAAATGTTTTTTTTTAAGAAAATTAGCACCATCTGGTTACAGTATATGAAAAAGCATAGATCCATGGTGTAACCACTAGATAGCTCTCTTTGTAGAGGCATGTGAATTCCCCAGCTGTTTATGAACACATTACATTTTTTATTTTGGTGGATTTGAAATATATTTGAAACAATCTCAAAAACGATTTCTTATTACAAAAATTGTGGGAAAAAAGAAAATTGGTGAATTTTTGTGTTTTTGTCGATTTCCCATTCATTTCCTATGGGGGTCATTTTTGACCGAAGACCAAAATTGTGAATAATTTTTTTTTTGTGTTCACATCCCTAATGCCAGAAATGACGTAGCACCCGTTAATGACGTAGCAGAAGTTTAGTAACATTCCGAAAAATTCTAAACAGATTTTTTGTAACTTGAATTTATTGGTGTGTATGTGTATAAAAGTGTGTTTGTATGTGTGTGTGTGGGTGGGTGTGAATTTTTTGCACTCTTGATGTTGTAGAGTGTCACCCCTTTACTGTGGTGCACTTCCTTTTAGAAGTGATGGCCGATTTGTAGATTGCACAGACAAAAATACAGAGAATTTTTGTGTTTTTGTAAATTTCCCATTCATTTCCAATGGGTCGGTCATTTTGACCGAAGACCATGAGTGTGACTTTTTATTACGACTACTTAGCATGCTCGGATCATGACCTCAATATTTTTTTGTATTCACATACCAAATGCCAGAAAAGTCACCAAGTATCATAACCTTCCAATGAAGCTGTGATTTTTTTTTAAAATTCAAAACATAAAATTATTCGGTCAGAAGTGACCGAGGACCATCAGAGGGTTAACTGAAATCAATAAACACAACAGCCTGTATGTGTATGTTTATTTGAGTGCATGAGTGTCATTTTAAATGTCTCTCAGCTCTTATTCTTGTTGCTCTAGTCTCACAAATGTGTGTGAACCTTATGAGATAATTCACTATTTATAGTAAGCGTGGGTGCTCACACGTGTGCTAAGTAACACATGTTTTTTAGAAACGTGGAGCACTGACACACCAGTACTGTTCAATGGACTGACGTAGATGGCTGAGTAATAGAGCTTTAGCTCATTTTGCCACAGATCCAAGGAGAAACAGAACATTCAGGCCCTTGATATTTTAAGCTCATCCTACCCGCAGGTTTTATGAGGATAGAGTTTTTCCTGATATCATACATCAAAGGACTTTAACTCCTGCTGACTGCCCTCAAAACTCATTCAAAATAATTATCTTGTAATCTCACCAAGTCTGCATTATACAAAATACAGTAACATAATAATATTTAAACACACTTTGTTTTCTAATTGAATATATTTCAATAAATTATTTAATTCATGTGATGGCAATGTCACATGATCCTTCATAAATCATGATGATTTAGTGCTTCAATCAATTTTGAAAAAAAATATAGCAAAACTCAGGATTCTTTGACAAATATAGAAGTCTAAAGAACATGATTTGTTTGATAGCCTATATAAATATTTTGTAACATTAATTTTCTTTACTGTCAATTTAATGCATACTTGCTAAATAAAATGATTACTTTTTTCACATGACATCATCATCTCTCTTTCTCTCTAATGTTAATTACTATTGATTTGAATGTGACGCAAAAACACTGACTCAGACTTAGTCATCACAGTAAATAACATTAAAATCTGATGGAATGAATTTAGATTAACCAAATGACACAGGAGACGTACAATATTTCTTTCTCAGAACTTGATGTTTTATAGTAATACACATATACATCACTTCCACCGTTGTGCTCACAGTGAAGAGAACACTCTGTCTCACACTCCACTGGAACTGAACTTACACACACATACACATTTATATACAGAACACACACAGATACACGCACACACGCTCATATTCACACATGTACACGCACACTGCATGCGGTCCCGTTCAGTTCGTGCAGTCGTCCTGCTTTAACACATCCGTCTCTGCTTGTTTGTGCCTAATTTAGGCTGCTTCCACACCATGTTAACTTACAAAAACGTCAGGCAAAAAATGCAAAAACAAACCAAAGTCAAGAAATCAAGTATAAAAGGGAGAGATTAAATGAGTTTCAACATCAGAATAAACAAAAGATAGAAGCATCTTTTAAAAAATAAACAGGTCATTCAGTTAATTTACATCATCACATTACCAGGATTATCTTACTTGTATCGCATGATGGAGTATTATTAACAGTGAGTAGAGAAGAACAGCAATAGCAACATGACATTCCGTACTGCACAAGGTGGTGATCGATCAGCATGAAGAAAAGCGCCATTGGGCATCTGAGACAGTCTTTGGAATCAATAATTGGCCGGGTTCAGCTAGCGCCTCCCCCTTTAGAAGAAGCCCCACCCCAATGATATGACTTGTATGACTGAGATCAGTTGATTGACAGATATTACTCGCGACAAGTCCACAGTTCAAATCCTGCCCACTCAACCATGAATTCCAATGACAGTTCCTGGGCATCTGTCAGCATGGCGACCGGCAGAGCTAGTCTTCGGTCAGCGCGTGCCACTTCAGCGATCTGTCGGCGCGGGTGGTCGCAGATCTCGCGCCAGTGCTCGCCGGCGGTGCCGGGACGAAGTGCCGAGGAGGAGCCGGCCGATGACAGGTGTACGGGACGTTCTGTCCGAGTCCAGCAGGAGGAGCTCCACGCTGGTGTCTCGCAGGCCGTCCTCCGAGGGCAGGTCGAAAACGAAGAGCTCGTTGAAGACGGGGGTTGGGGGCACACTTTTTCACGTGCGTCTTCTTCTTACACACTCGCTTCTTCCCCTGGAACAAGTTCACCTTCACGTAAGGGTCTAAAAAGAAGGGAGGAAGAGAAATAAACAGATTGAGACAGAAATCAATACTTCAGTCGATGTGCAGGAAGTGCCTCATTGTGCACTGGGAGATCACACCACTGCTGTACAAAGGGTTTCATAAGTGTCCGACACATTGATGTTCTAATCAGGGTTATTATAACTCCAATAAATCTAAAAAAATAAACTTTTAAGCTTATTTTATTTCAGCTAGTAGACAAGGCAACATTTCCGAATGAACTAACGAATGAAAAACAATAAAGCGCACAATAAAAATTACTAAAACCTAAAATATTAAGAAAAACTATAATATCTCTATGCTAATAAAACAACACTAGTACTAATAGAGGTGATCCATCATAAAATGTAATCTATCTATCCATTCATCCATCCATCCATTCATCCATCATCCATCCAACATTCATCCATCTATCCATCCTTCATCCAACCATCCATCTATCCATCCATTACCTATCTATCTATCTATCTATCTATCTATCTATCTATCTATCTATCTATCTATCTATCTATCTATCTATCTATCTATCTATCTATCTATCTATCTATCTATCTATCTATCTATCTATCTATCTATCTATCTATCTATCTATCTATCTATCTATCTATCTATCCGTCCCAGTCCATCCGTCCATCCGTCACCCATCTATCTATCTATCATCTATCCATCTATCCATCTATCCGTCTGTCCGTCTAGACCGTCTGTCCGTCCGTATCCGTCTGATTCCGTCCATCCATCCATCCAACATTCGTCCATCCGTCCATCCATCCATCCATCCATCCATCCATCCAACATTCGTCCATCCAACATTCATCCATCCATCCAACCATTCATCCCTCCATCCATCCATCCATCCATCCATCCATCCATCCATCCATCCAACATTCGTCCATTCGTCCATCCGTCCATCCATCCATCCACCCAACATTCGTCCATCCAACATTCATCCATCCATCCAACCATTCATCCCTCCATCCATTATCCATCCATCCATCCATCCATCCATCCATCCATCCATCCATCCATCCAACATTCATCCATCTATCTATCTGGATCCATCCACCCATCCATCCATCATCCATTCATCTATCCAACATTCATTCATCCATCCATCCTTCATCCATCCATCCATCATCCATCCAGTCATCATTCATACATCCACCATCCATCCAGTCATCATTCATCCATCCATCCATCCACCATCCATCCTTCATCCATCTATCATCCATCCATCCATCCATCCAGTCATCATCCATCCATCCATCCATCCATCCATCCATTTATTAAGCAAGATGCTTCTGCTAATGACCACTACTATCTGCCCCACACACTCTGACCTCACCTGAGGGTCCGCTGGAGTCAGCCTTGGGCAGGTGACGGGCTTTGAGTACCACCACAGTCAGAGTACTGGTGGTAGACTGATAACACAGGGACAGAAGGAGCTCTCCTCGACCGGCATTCCTCTACAGATAAACATAAAAAGAAATACATTACTTCCATGTTTTTCTCTGGTTTGGACACAATCAGCAACACAAACCCCAAAATGGTTAATTTTATAATGTCACGTCTTGGCAACTAACCCTAAGCACTGAACAGTGCCTCATTGTTACGAGAAACTGACTGTGAATCATTCCCTTGGCACAACACCAATGTATGACTCCAATTATGTGTGAACATGGCAGCATGTTGCCCTGGCAACACATCAGCAGGGTTCTGCTGCTGCCACGGTGATGACTTCCAATGTCTCTCAACCAATGAAGCATAATTATGTGTTTAACTATATGCAGTCAAAGTCACCAATGAAACATAATAGTCTTCCTTTCAGCTCAAATGGGGTGAATTCTTATGTTCATAACAGTAAAATTGTGTGGCCAAAACAAGATTTTGTCAAAGATGATGACTTCTGCCCTGTTAACTATTTTTTAAATTAGTAGCCTTCCACATACTTTTAAAGTCGTTTGTGCATGAAGGAATGCAGTGCATTAAATGTGACAAGAAAATTGCTGTGGACTCTTTGTGAACATAGTACATTATTATAATAAGCCTGAATACTAAGTAAGTCTGCAGGCAAAAAAAAAATTTTGTTGTGAGTGGTCCATTAGATGGTCAATTAAAAATTAACAACCTGTGGGCTTTAAGATGGATGGCAAAGACTAATTATTGACCCAAATGGAAAACCAGACACCATTAGTTGTTTTCTCTTTCCAGGCTTGGGTGTGTCATTGACTGCCCACATTAAAGAAGACCAAACTATTGTCTCAGTTTTCACATGAGCTGGGACTGGTTTGTTAGAGACCTGAAAAAATAACCAAAATCTCTGTCCTCTTCCAAAGGTACAGTACATGTATGTGCTTTCATATTAAACTTAGCTGTGGAATCTATGGGAGCATATATAAATATATACATTTAAAAAATATAAATGGATATTAACTTAAACAGACAAACATTTAACTTAAACATTGGGTTGTAACAGACAAATACAGGAAACTATATTTAAAGATGTTCTTACCCTGACATTCCTTTTAATAATGTCCCGGTTCATGAGGACCCGCCCTTCGGACAAGTCGATGTCAGCCAGAGGAACGAGGGTCTCTCCGATCACCTCATCACGTGAAAAGCGGTCTCGAAACTCAGCACCATGAAGTGCAAAGCCAGCTGGGAAACTCGTGCATATGGGATTCCGTAGAAGCTGAAGGTCTCGTCGAAGGCCGGGTCCAGAGTCTTCCTGAGAACACGTGTCTTCACCTTGTGCTTCTTCTCAGGCAGCAAGGTCAGCTTAATATATGGATCAGATGTCAATGACTGTTCATCCGTGGGGGACAATCCATGTGCTTCCTTGATGTGAACCATGAAAGCCTTCTTCTCAAAGTTGTACTCAACTGAAAAGAAGAGAGTTCCCAGGCCACCATCTTTGTCCTGAGATTTTCTACGGCCGGTGTTGGTGTCTGACTGGATAGGATGCTTTCTGGAGTACCAGCATCCTGATTACCACACGGCCCAAGAGACGGGATGTCCAGGTCTGGGGAACTGCGCACTTTCAGTTGGAGGGTTGGTGGTTTGGAGGTAAAGTTTCCATTAAGATCTCCATTTTCCAAGTCCAGATGGAGCTCTGGCCGCCCACCGTTGGGACTGAGGGTTTGTTTTCCATGGGCTTCGGGTGTCTTTTCTCCTCCAAACTTCTTCTTTCCATTCAGGCTCTCAGGATAGATGTCAACCCCCTTTAGCATGTGGACAAACTTATAGGGTGGGGTCTTGTTATTGGTCTTGTTGGCTTTGCGCTGACAGCAAATCCATGCAAAGATGGAGACGCTGAAGACCAGGCCAAACACACTCACCACTGCCACACTCACAGGAACCTCCGCTATGAATAAAACAGGAAATTGAGGGGAGGGGGGAACAAAAATATGTATTTAGAATTGTTTTAGATATATGTAGTCTTATTGTTGCCATGAAATGTTAAAACACCTTCAACCAGGAAAATAATATGGAGATAAAGTTATTTGCATCATAATCAACACAGACACTGACATGTGTTGATGTTAACAGTTGTGCTGATGGCAACAGTAAAACAATGCAAAAGAAAAGTAATGCCTAAAATCTAAAATCAAACTATTTATAAAGGACTGTAAATATCTATTTGGCAATGAAATCCTGAGAAACAACAATCATATGGTAGTGCAGTATATGGAAATTTCCGTTTTCAAGCTGGGTGCAGCACCTCTGTGTTGAATTAGCTAAGGTGCCCTGACAGCCTTATTTTGTCTTTCTCTCAGAAAACAAATCAGTACTCTTGTGTGATTATTAAATAATCGTTGAAAGCTGCTGACAAGCATCTCAACGCGTTTCAAACATTTTCATACACCATGATGTCATAGGCTACTAATAGAGCACGCGCCTATTTATGTCTGTGCCCGCGCATCAGAGAAATCCTTACTGAGCCACATTACGTTTCCAAAAATATAATAACAGATCGTTAACCACGCAAAAATAGGATTTGTCCACCGATTATGATAAATGACAACCATTTACTTACCGAAATGTTCTTCTTCTGTCGTCACTGGAGCCATTGTATGCGCGCGCTCTGTCCAAGGTCCTGAAAAGATGCTTCCACGATTCTTCACCGCACGTTACACTCGCCCGTCTTTCGCTTTAGGCGGAGAGAGACGCAAGACTGAATAATTTATTGGTTGTAGTAGATTAAATATTTACCCCTGTTTATTGTTGTTATACAAAACAGAACTAGCAAGATTTTCCTCCTTTCCCAGAGGTTTCTTCACACCCGCCCAGTGCTGATACTCGCTGCGCTATGAGTGTGCCTGAAAAGCGTCGCCTCCCCAATCCTTCTCCTCTCTAGTGAGTTCATCGCTTCTGACGCAGTTCTGACGAACACAGCATCTGAAATCACTGCCCTGCGCAGTGTTCAGGCCTGTTAATCATGTTGATGGCCAAGAGTTTATGGCTTGTGTGTTATCAAACGTGTCTGAAGAAGTTCCAAGTGAAGTGTTCTTTGCAGTGGGTCTATTAACGAGGAGAACGAAATTTGATGATACAGATTTCATTGTATGTTTCCTGGAAGTGACATTTGATCAGACAGCATGGATAATAAACATGGATAATAGAGCAGTATGCCTCAATAATAGATCTGGTTGCACACATAAAAACTGGCAGTGGACCTGTTTTTATTTTATTTTGCCAGCAATGTATGGTCTGACGTCTTTTATAGGCCCTAATTTAGTTCTTAGTTTGGAATTAGTAACATCCCTGTCATCTACATCTTTCACTCCTTATTTTTATTCTATCTGTTTAATAATCACGCTCATCAATTAAAAATCTGCTTGATGGTGCTTGATTTAATCAGTTTGAAGTTTTATTTAATATAATGCACAATCAATTCTGCAGTAATCATCTAAACTAGAAAGAGCTCTCATCTTTTTTGGCATTGTGGTGGTGATTCCAAAAAAATAGTATAATAAATAACCTAGTTAATATGATTAAAAATGTAAACTGACATCATAATTCTTATTTTGTTAAATAGTGTATCTTGACTCAACTTTGATTAAAGATCATATATTGTTAAAACATTTGTAGTTTAGTGCATGATTTTCAGAGGTTTTCTGTTAAACTGTGTTCGAACGGTGTTCTCTTTGCAATGGAAGTGAATCAATCAAGACTATCTTTAGCTGCAACAATTTTATCCTAGAGCTGTGGTAAAACCTAACCAATCTGTTACGGTAATCAATGTAAATCTGCTTCAAAACAATCTATACTGTTAAAAAAACACTTTTAAATGAAGGAGACTTGACTTGACTTAATTATTTGCATCTGACATTCTAGTAGTTTATATTCACCAATTAAAGGAATAAAAAAGAACAAATAACTTTTTCATCATTACAGCAGATTTATGTATCCAAGGAAATATTCTTTCTTGCCTGCATGGGGCCTCTGAATTGACAATATTTTAGTCAAAAGTTTGAGAGCCACCGGTTTAAATAAATTAAATACTCTTGATTGTAGATGGACACTGCACAGCAACTGCCACATTGGAATAATTTGTTTTTCTCTGTAAAACCACATAACAGTTGTTACAGTAAACATTTACTCGTCAACAAAACCTCCTGCGACCCTTTCACAGACTGTGATGATAACGTTTCCACAGTTATCAACATTGCAAATCTACTAAAAGTTTTCATATTTATAAAAAAAAACATTTAATACACATTTATAACGCTATATTGTGTTATATTGCCTTGTTGATATTGCATTTGATCGAAAGTGCATTATCCGATACAAAAAACAAAACCAAAAATAAACACTGCTGGTTTCCCAACTGCATACTCCTACTCGTGCTAGTTTTTCACATCTTTCTATGGCAGAAATAGTAATAGTTGTATGCTGCTCATATGCTGCTAGCATGTTCTAGTACACACACTAGCTCGTGCGCAGACTCACTTACTCCCTTTCACTTGTAATGCTGCACGAAGGCCTGTGCTGAAGGTGGCAGTAACAAACACGTGTCTGCACCTCTTGTATAATAGTAGCCTATTGTTTTAGTATGCATAACAGAGACTTGGCTCAATATCATTTAAAATCAAATTGAAGATAAATGGTTATTGTATTTATCGATTTTTTATTTCACACCTAATGTATTAGATCAAACTTCTGGCGTACCATCCGGTACCACCCACTGTATACGTCACGGCCTCGTGCTCTTTCTCGGGGTCATTTGGGAAACACTGACATCTGCAGGCTGATTTGTAAACTGAAGAAGCTTACAAAACTCTCACTAAATTTGAATAATGCACTGAATTTGAACATAAGGAACATTTTGAAGCACGATTGATGTGAATAGGACCAAAATAAATAAATAAATAAATAAATAACATAGATGGATCCTTAAAATACATAACGGCTTAGAGGCAGATTCCTTTACTTTTATTATGCAGGCAGCGCTCGTGCGTGCGTAAGAGCAACGTGCGCGTGCGTCAAGAGGAAGGGCCGCAAGTCTCTCCAAAATGGCGACGACCATAGAGAGTGGCAATGCAGGAGCTGCAAATAAGAAAAAACACCTCGGAATCCCCGAAGCAATATTTGTGGTCAGTGGGATTATGACATATAGTTAATTTTCATGTCCATATTGTCCATAGCTTTCCGTGAAATCTGTGTGTTGTTGTGTTAGTTTTTTAAACGGTTTTCTTAGGAAGAAAGCGCCCTGCTCTTCTCCTTATAAGGATGCAGGCATTACTTGCTTATGTCTTGAAGGTCCATTGAGCTTTGAGTGACACATAAAACACGATTAACCAGTATTTAAATACTTGATAGGATAAATTAATTAATGAAGCCCGAAGATGCTAACTATTACTGTTCTGTAGGAAGATGTGGATGCCTTCATGAAGCAGCCAGGCAATGACACAGCAGACGCCGTGCTGAGGAAGCTGGATGAACAATATCAGAAATATAAATATATGGAGCTCAATCTGTCTCAGAAGAAACTCAGGTTTGACAATTATTCGTTTTAGTTCGTTGTACAGTAATGAGTAGTGTTCTGTGTCAATTCTAAAGGATGCTCTGCGTCTGTCTTGGTGTACTTGCATTGTTGTAGACTACTGTTGTCCTTTAGATAAACAGTGATTTACAACTGCGTTTAGTGAATCTAACTTATCACACAGAGTAAGGATCAAATATTGTTGCTGATTTTACTTTAAGATGACATGTTTTTGATCTGTCTCAGGTTGAAAAGCCAGATTCCACAAATTAAACAGACGTTAGAAATTCTACGGCACATGCAGAAAAAGAAGGTAAGTGCATTGCTCCTTTAAAATCAGTTTTAACTCTTAATATATATCTATGCATGTGAATAGATGGAGGGACACATATCAAAGATCTGCTTTCTAACGCCTAAAATATTGCTTCAAAATCAGTTTCCCCATCCCAATTCTTTTATTTGTACTATGCCCTAAAAGTGTGTACTCTTATTGTTTAGAAAAGAGTGTGTAGTAGAAAAATAGGCAAGTTTAGGAACATACTACTACGTAACGTCATAATTGTGTTTTTAATGGGCTGCGCTGTTACACAATGCATCCTGTTACTGTAAAATGGCCTGTCAATTATCTTATCACAGTTGCATAAAATGAAAATTCACCCTTTCTTTTTAGCTGAATGCATGTTATAGATCTTATTGTGATCTGCCACTATTTTGTTGTTGTATTGTGATTTTAACATCCTTGTACACACATTCCACTTTTCAGTTCATTTAATTTATGCTACTCAACTATTCTTACCGTATTGGAGAGAAAAGAAGTAAAGAAGCATATTGATCTGCCAGTTGTGGGTCTTTCATGCAAATTTAACAATGTTGTTGCAGGCTAGAAATTAATGACTCAAACCCTTTTAACCAGATTCAGTCTTGTGTCTTCCATGTTTGTATGTTTTTAATGCTCCTCCAAAGTGCAATAGGTTGTGGTTAATATTATCCAAATAGTGTTTATGGATCTAAAATTCGAATTGCACTCACTGCAATATTGTAGACTATCCATGTACTTTTTGCACACTCATATTCACATACTATAATTAGGGAGACATTCATTCTAATGACTATTTAGGATGTATAGTATACTTAATGGGATGCTGTAATTGTCTTGTTTTTTTGTCATTTTCAATCACTTTTGCACTGTGTTTTTTCTTTTTGTTTGTTTTTCTTTTCTGAATTATGTATGTCCAATCACAGGACACTACAGATCCCATGGAGACACATTTTCTGTTGGCTGATAACGTCTATTGCAAGGCCTCTGTCCCACCCACAGACAAAGTGTGTTTGTGGCTTGGGGTAAGTGTTGATTGCTATATCAAAAATTGATCCAATTTACTTTTTTTTTTAATTAACCATCTGTCATATAGAGATTACTTTTCATGTCCAACAGTGTTAATTTTGTTAGCAATTTTTGATTTAGTTTTAGTGTCTTTTGACTAAAATAGCATTTAGTTTTAGTCTTATTTTAGTCATCTGAATTGTTTTAGTTTTAATCGACGAAATTCAATATGATTTTAGTCGACTAAATCTACAGTAGATTTAGTTGACTAAAATATAATTGGTTTAGTTAAATTGTAATGCATTTATTTAGAATTTAGAATAGAATAAAATTTACAAACCCATATACTCCTGAAGAAAACATCTATTAACCTGTTAAATATGAATGATTTAAAAGTCTGAACATGCAATACAGATACGGATTTAACTACTGTGACTTAAAAATATCTTAATAAAATTCAATAAAAAAATTAAATAAAACCACTTTTCCTAAAGTAGCCTACAACAGTCTTCTTTTCAATGAATGATTTATGCATTCTTTATAACTACTTGAATACATCTTTATTTATTCTTTCAAGCAGACATATTTATTTTAATACATTAAATATAATAATCCTTATTAGCCAATTTACTAAAGCTATTAACAAATAGTGAATGCTTTTCTCTTTTTCTTCTGCTGCTTGATCAATATTAAGGACACAGACCACATATGTTTATTGCCACTATCACTTTAAGACATCGGATCATTTCCAATGACATGCAGATGCAATTGCACTGATGCACATCCGATACACTCATAACTGTTTGTCACTCATTAACCGACATAGTTTGCATGAATACTGTCCAAAAGGGACATTTAGACATAATGTTGTGTGTATTTGTCCATTCAGACATGAAAGAGAGCTCAGTTCAGTCCTCGCGCACTTCATATGTGAATAAATCTCTTTTTTGCATCGATCACTCTTATTCATATCTATATGTCTGCTCTACTCATTCTCCTAGACATGATCGATAATGTCCAGAAACAAGTATTTAATTGTTATTATGAAAACTTGCATAATGTGCATTGTTTTTGTTCATTAGGCTAATGTCATGTTGGAGTATGATATTGATGAGGCTCAGGCGTTACTGGAAAAAAACCTGGGTACAGCTTCCGTAATTTGGACTCTCTGGAAGAGGACCTTGACTTCCTCAGAGACCAGTTCACAACCACTGAAGTCAGTATCCTTAAACTATGGCAAATATAGAAAATCAGGTTTGAATTAATAATTTTCCATAGTGCTCATTGTGTTTGATTAGTCCTTTACTCAAAAGTATTTGTATTATCACAGTGAAAACAGTCAATGCTTAAGCACTGTTTTGTGGAAACCGTGATTCAGGATTCTTTGATGAATAGAAATTTCAAAAGAACTGCATTTAGGTTAAATAGCCTAGATAATTTGCTAACATTATTTCTTTACTTTTACTTTTGGTTAAATAATGAATCTCTACTGATTAAAAATTAAAGTTAAAATTAAATTAAAAGTTTTTTTAAAAAACAATTTTTTTTAAACTGTAGCATATGCATATATCCGAAAGAGATTAATCTGTTCAGTATTTACATTATCATTTTTTATTATGGAGAGCATTGCCTTTTGTTTCTTGTTATTGGTTATGTAATAGTGAATCTTGTTCAGATTTATCATTGAGGTTTAAATTAATGAGGTATAACTGTGTTCTTATAGTCCACATCTGCGCTTTTTTTAGACAATGTTGATGCTGCTTGTGCTGGTTTGCTCCCAACCTGGTCCATTCTACACACTTCCACCAAAAACATATTTCTTTTTACAAAAATCATGTGTGTGACATGGTTGAATTAAGTTTTTTTTATACATTCTGACTGTTGCCTCATAAGCCAGCTTGTGATTGCATAAAGATTCTGAATTAATGACAGTTTATAAAATGTTCTCAAAGCTATGAGTATGACTTGATAGTCATGTCAATTACATTATTCGGGCCCTAAAAATCAGCGGAAATGCAGGCCATTTGTGAGAGAGATGAGCTGTTTTCAGCCACCAATATATTTTGGCAAGATCAAAATTCTAAAAATGTGCATACAAAAGTATGAGGCTGATCATTTTTTTTCAATCTGATAAGAAGCGCATAAACTACGACAAATTTACTGAATAAATCGCTCGATGTGTAGCAAAAAAACTCAAATTACTTTGCCTCAGCAGAGGAGATGTGATAGGATAACTGGACTAACCATTGGACCAGTTTCATTCCACAGAATCTCAACGTTGGTTTGATCATTTCGAAATGCCTGAGCCAAAGTCTGACCATCAAAATTATTTGGCTTAATTCCCTCCCAGAAGCGTCTCACATGATTGTATTCCCAAACACCAGGCACCCGAACACAAGATAACATGTCAACGTATATTGCGTTTCGACTGCTCACATCATCGCAACATCCGTTTTTATTACAGATATTTTGCTCCAATTTCCCCTGAAGTGATGACTTTGTTCTTTTGAACACATGATGGAAATGGTCCATTATTTGCAAATGTTTTATGCAATATTTTACTTTTGTAAAATAGTAAATACTATAATTTGCAATTTTGGATGGAGAAATGGCTATGGACAGATGCACTGGCTCCAACACTATTTGTGGAAAAGGGGTCATTGCGTTTGTCATAGCTGTAATGTGATTGAAATTAATATTTATCAATGCGGATATTTATAGATGTGTGTTGCTTATGTGATCATTGAGTGAATTTTGCTTAGGAATATTCCACATCATTACATTCTATGCCTCAGCAAACTCATGGTTTTTAATGGCATGACATCTGTAGATATCTTTCAAGAAAGGACTCATTCATGCACATCAGAGACAGGCCATATGTGCCACCTGTCCTCACCACCTGTTAGTATCTGTTTAGTGAAAGATTTGTTGACTTGAGTCATCTAAGTGGAACATGTTCCCTCTGGTTATGGAGTAAGGAAGAAAGGAAGCAGAAATTACTTTCCAAAGTTTTCAGATACACCTTAACCACTACTCACAGATATGGCACGTGTTTACAATTGGGATGTTAAGAGAAGGAGCAAAGACAACCTCCTCAAATCTGCTGAGCAGTCCTAGAAAAGGAGGCCTAGTTTGGTCCCACCCCACTCAAATTCCTTCCCCATCAGAAAATTCACCAACATCTCTGTTTGCACCAACTGTTATCTGTTGATTTATTACTTTTTAAAGTATTTTTTCAAGTAAAAAGAAGAAAAAACATCAAACAAAATAATAATGGTAGTTTTTTTGTTTTGTTTTTTATGATGAATTATTAGCTTTTTCAGATTCTGATTTTTTTTTCAGGTTCTCTCTTTATAGAGTCTACACATTTGTCTTCCTCTGTGCCCTTTTTCCTTTCATTTGATGTTTGGTAAACATTTGCAATTTCTGTTCTGTTAAAGCAAAACTGTAAAGCTGAACTCATATGGTCCTATTTCTTTCTGTGGATTTTTTTCTTGCCATATCTTGGTGAGATCATTGTTAAAATGCTGCATGCAGAATATCAGTGGGACGTCTGGTTTCATTCAATACCTTGCTTCCTTCTCCACTTCCCTTTTCCTCCTTTTTTCATCTCTTGTTCTTCATCTGTGTTCATTTGTCACATTGTAGCCATTAAACACTGAACAAGGAACTAATAATGAAGCGTTTTGAGAAGGCACAAATTCTGTGAGCTGGTCTGTGTTTTTAATCTGCGTAGCTTTTTATAATTCCTCGTCTGATTGAGGTTCTGGCAGCGAGCAAAATGAAAAAGCTTTGAGTGCAACTAATTAAATATGTGCCTGCAATTCTGTCCCTTTCTTTCAACCTTTGGCAAGCACTTGTGCATTACTGAAACTACTAATTTTGTGTTAAACTTCCAATGGCTTTCAATTACATTCTTTTGGAGCAGCACAACTGTTAAATTGATTATATCCTCTTTAAACTGTAAAATGACCCTTGAATAGTGGGTGGAATGTAGATATATTGTATAATATACAACAAGAACATATTTAACATGTTACTTTTAATCTGTAGGACATTTCAAGTTCCCTTGTTAAAGAGGTACAGAGTCAGTAGTGTTTGTACAGCCAGTCCTTGCAAATCCACATCAGCATCAAAAAAAGTTTAAAGAGAGCGAGTGGTCAACACAATTCAAAATCTTTTGGTCCTTCCCTGAGACCCTGTTTCAGCCATGTTTAGAAATGGCTTAACTGTATCCAATAACATGACATATTAACTACTCAGCCAATTGTGCACAGTTATGGATCGAAATCATCCAATCAGATTTGAGAAAGCGGCTATGGGTTTATTTTGTTAGGGATGAGAGTGAAAGTGAAGAGCAAGTAATTTCAAAAAGTAAAGATGCTATAGATGATTAAAGTAATGGTTAAATACATGGCAATGCAAGCTCTATGGATACAGAATATATGAACATGTACAAAGGCCCTCACTGGGCAGTGTGGAAACCTAAAGGAAGAGCTTGCTTTTTTCACCTTAGATAGTACAATCACAAGCTGTAACATCAGAAACACTCTTTGGGATAAAAGGTGTAAAAGATGTACCTAACAACAGATTAAGGTTTATTTGTAATTCTGGTGAGCACCAGAGGCCTCTTGTGGCGATGCATGATAAGTGAAATGTTATTGTAAAATAATGCACAAATTGAATAATCCACCTAGGGCTCAAGGATGTACTCTGAGTAGTCCCTTATCAATCTTCAAATTACATCATTATAACAAACCTCATGGGTGATATTATGGACTATCATACCATCTGAGTGACATACTTGTCTCACACCACAATTAAAATGGAAAACCTAGTTTTGGTTGATATGGGGATTATTCAGAAACATTACAGGTCATGGGTTTTTCAGTCTTGGAATTCTTCATGTAGTATATTGCATTTTATCAGTCAATAATCAGACACGTCACACCTCCAGCAATCACATTTTTCAAGTCTGAGATCTTTGAGTCACCAGAAATGGGTATCCCAGCATTCATCTGTGAAGTAAGCAAGTGAAAACTTCTGTTAGTCTTTTATCTCTCCCATGATAAAAACCTGGAGCTTAGTCCCGGATACGGGAGATATCCAAAGCTAAAACATCTTTATTTGGGAAGTTTAACTTTCGTGGCTCAATAGAATAATGGCAGATGTGCAGATACGGTTAAAGTGCAGATATAGTTCTGACTGGCCTTTTCGGTATGGGTTCTGCGATACTTCTACATTCTCAGCAGTCAACAGAGTTCATTTTGGCCATATACAAGATTGTGTGATTAGGGAAATGAGCAAAGTAGTATAGAAAAGTGAAGCAATAGGGCATGGTGGGACTCGATTAGGCATTCAGCAGGCAGGAAGGGGATGATGATGTCATAATCAGGGAGTTGAAGACTGACCCTGTGATTGAAGGAAGTGTTTCTTTTGTCCACCAGGGCCCAGAGGTTTGATAGGTACCAGGGTGGTGATTGCTGACTCAACAGAAACATCGACGATCACCCTTTGTCACTTCTTCTGACGAATGCACCACGTTTGGTACGAACCCACTCTTCACTCCCTCCCAGCCTTCCTGGATGGTAATCTCCCCACTCTTTACCAGCTCGAATATATCCCGTGTTAGCTCCGTAAATGCCCTCTCCACGTTTATGGCGTCACGTGCTGAAGTTTCCACATAGCGCATGCCGTACGCAGCCGCCAGCTTCTCAGCCTCTTGCCGGCTCACCTGACGCTGTGGTTCCAGATCACATTTGTGGCCGACCAGCAGGAAGACGATGCTGTGGGGCTGCACGTGGCTGCGTGCTTCCTCCAGCCACTCGTGAACGTTCTGGAAGGAGCGACGGTTGGTTGTGTCGAAGAGCAGCAGACCTCCCACAGAGTTACGGTAGTATGCTCTGGTAATAAGACCTGAAGAAAGCATAACAGGATTAAATAATGTTCTTGAATTTAAATTGAGGTAAAATACAATTTAAATGTAAGGTAGCATTACATTTGGTATGAATTGTAAATTCACCCCTTCTATTTTCTAAATGCACGTTGTTGATCTAATCGATGATTAATTCCATGCATGTTTATTTTTTGTTTGACCTCATTATTTTTGATCAAAATGTCAACTGGATGTTCAGAAATTAAAAAAAGAGCTTTACCAAGAGTGATTGCACCTTGGTTTTGAAACTTCCAGTACACACATATAACCGGTACTTTCCTGTTATCCGGACCCCACCTCAAAAAACAGTAAAATTGAAATTTTTTGAAATAGTTTATTCCCCATTCATCCAATAAGCAATCAACAAAGCAATATAAGATCATGACAATACTTGTGGTGGCCAATGGAACTTCACTTCTTCCAGGATAGCATCGAAGGGTTCCTCTTCTCCAATTGAGCTCCTCCACATGAATTCCAACAGGTATGACTTGAGGAAGTGCCTATCAGTGCCCCGGTGTTTCTTGTTCCTCCACTTGACCGATCCCCACATTCTCTCCACGGTTTGGGTGTGCGCGAAAGTATCCGGATACCACGAAGTTGTCACGATGGTTCACCTTGAAATGCTCGAACCCGGCCGCCTCCAGCTCCTGCGTCTTGTACCCCTAACCCGGATAACAGGAAAAAATACTGGCGGGTCTTGTAGCCTAACCCACCCTAACCCTAAACCAGATAACAGGAAAAAATACTGGCGGGAGTTGGAAACAGTGATTTTGGTGCTTATTTGAAATTTTATATGGTGGGGTCCGGATAACAGGAAAAGTACCCATATAACTATAACAAAACGCATAACATTTAACAATAAAAAATAGGTTTAGTCAGAATAAACATTTATAGATTATGAAGAACATATTTACAGGTATTGTGAATAAAAATATGAATAAATAGAACTAAATTAATTTACAAGGATATTGCACAAAAAAGTGGGGTTGTGCACTTGGAAGGCATTTAACTATTCAAGAGGAAAATAACCTGTGGGAAGAAACTGTTCCTGTGCCTAGATGTTCTAGTGCCAAGTGATCTGAGGTGCCGTCCAGACAGGTCTGTGGCCAGGGTGAGTGGAGTCTTTTACTTCTCGTTTTCTCACTCTGGAAGTGTACAGATCCTGAAAGGGTGGGCAGGAGGTCACCAATAATCATCTCCACAATCCGGACTGTCCGTTGTGGTCTCCTGATCTTTGATTTTGTTGCTGAACCAAACCAGACAGTTATAGATCAGTTATAGAACACGACAAACTGAATGACAGCTGACCAGCAACCTCTGCTGGTAGTCAATGTGATTGTTCTGGTGCCCAGGAACCTGAATGACTCCCCTGCTGCCACAGTGCTGCTCGTGATGGTGAGTGGGGGGAGTGCTTGGGTGTTCCTCCTGAAGTTCACAATAATCTTCACTGTTTTGAGCATGTTCAGCTCAAGGTTATTATGATGGTTATTATGACTAGTTGTTCATCCTCTTTTCTGTATGCAGACTCTTCGCCGTCCTAAGGCCGATGGTGGTGGTGTCAACTTCAGGAGCTTGACTGAGGGGTCTTTAGAGGTACAGTCATTTGTGTACAGTGAGAAGAGCAATGGAGAGAGGATGTAACCCTGAGGAGCACCACTGCTGATTAGAGTCCTGGATGTGAGTTTCCCCAGTCTAGCTGCTGCTGCCTGTGTCAGTAAGCTGGTGATGATCCACTGACAGATGTTTGGCTGTGAGAAGATCAGGTATGATAGTATTGAAGAACTGTAGTCCACAAATAAGATCTTGCCTAAGTCCCAGGTCTATCAAGATGTTGTAGGATATAATGCAGTCCCATGTTGACTGCATCATCCACAGACTTGTTTGCTTTGTAGGTAAACTGAAGAGGATCAAGCAGGGGTCCAGTGATGTTCTTCAGGTAGGAAAACACCAGTCCTTAAATGACTTCATGACCACAGATGTGAGAGTGTTAGGTCTGTAGTCATTAATTGATTTTGGGGTTTTTTCAGGAAACTTTTCACACTGCTTCAATGAAAATTGAGGATAGTTGGTCTGTGGAGACTTTTAAACAGGCAGGTGCAACACCATCTGGGCCTAAAGCTTTCCTGATCTTCTGTTTTTTGACAACTTGGCTCACATCCTCTACACAGACCTTAAAGGAGAACTCTGGCACTTCGTGTATACAGGCAGCAGCCATCTTTGGAAAACAGTCTCGACAAGTCGAACCACGAACGACGTGCCAAGTAAGCTGAACTGTATGAACGGCGTTCGTGATTTGACTTGTCGAGACTGTTTTCCAAAGATGGCTGCTGCCTGTATACACAAAGTGCACTGTCTTTATAAAATATCTTCTTATTAAACGGTCTGTACACTTACAAAGTTCTCAATGCTTCGTTTTGCATGTAGGGAACCTCATTATGTTACTGTGTGAGTGTGGGTCTATTTTGAGCATTGTTAGTGGGATTACCTAGTGATTTATTTTTACTTATTAAATGCCCCCGTATATTAGCGTATACGCTAAACAGTTTTTAGAGATAAAACTCTTTACAGATTCGATTATCATGAAAACAAAAATCAGAGAACGGTCGACTAGGTACGAATGTTTTATTGGACCAAAGGTTCATTTTGCGTCAGAGTTCTCCTTTAAGCACAGGTTGAATAGTAGGATCTTTCTAGTGGACCAGACATTGACTTCACTTAAACTCCACGTCTTACTTACAAATAACTGAAAATGACTTGCATTCAGATCTGGCTCTATCCAATCAACAACCAATGGATTGAACCTAGACCCTGACCTACATTTTTTTCATGATAATCTGTTTCGCTTGGTTGTACATCACAATATGGAGGAAAAGATCTGCCATTACTTGCATTTTAAAATGAACTGAAATTCAAATAAATTCATATAACTGTAATTTTAAATAGAAAAGCACATTTCACAACAATAGACTTTAAATGGTGGCTTCAAAAAGCCTTGTTTTGTAGTTTAGAAAAAAGCTTTAAAACAACTGAAGATTGAAGTGTATAGGCCTAATAGATACTGTAGGTAGATAGATCAACCCGAGAAAGGTATTTATTTGTATGGCAAAAACGGAGAGACCAGGAAATGTAAAACTGCAACAGAAGGCAGGGAAGAAAACAAAGCAGGTGAAAAAACTGTAAAAAGGCATCAGAGTGAGACTGTACAAGAGGTCTGAGATTGTTTAGGAGTACCATTGGGAACACACTGAGCTGTGACGGATGCTGAGGGACCTCTGGAGTTACTGACATCACTTTAAGTTTTAAGACATTTGTGACATTGTAGATGGTAGTGATTCATCAATTATTTCTATTTCCTATAGGAGTTCTACGAAACCTTTGTGCTGGTAAAGAGGCCTTTGAGCTGCATTTGTTAATAAATAAATAAAGACAGTGTCTCTGAATCACCAAAGGTGGAAAATATTTTTTTAGTGACGTGTTCATCAGTCTGTCATGAAATCTAGGAGAAATACATCAGCAGGGATACCATGGAAACACCAATCATGTGATGGATAAGGACTCATGATCAGATAAGATGATTTATCTAAATTTATCTTGAAACTTAATACAGTTGAGGTTTCTTTTGTGTAAACAATTATTTCACACTGCACAAAGTTAAATGTGTAAAATAATGTTTCCACTAGCAAAAAAATCTTTCTGAACTAATAATCTGTGATATTATTTACATGTAACTGGGGGTAAATAAATACATGATACATGAGAAAGGTCTCATAACATAATCCAAGATAAAGATTCACAATACCTGAAGCGTTCCTGGCCTGCCGTGTCCCAAATCTGCAGTTTAATGCGTTTCCAGGTTCGATCTCCACCAGGCGGGAGAAAAAATCCACCCCGACCGTCGGGTTCGACACCTGCGCAAACCGGCCTTCTGTGAATCGCCTGATTAAACACGATTTTCCAACAGTGGAGTCCCCGATGACAATCAGTCGAAATTGGTAAAGCCAAATTGCTTCCATGTCTATTCAGGTCTGTCAAAGCAAAAAGTGGAGAAGTGAAATTATACTGTAAATAAGATACTGCCAAAACAAATATTCATGGTTTCCAAAGACAAAATAGAAAAGAAAGAGAAACATCCTTTATTTTATTCACCCAAATCAGCTTGACATAAAAGGAGGAAATATAGCAAAGTTCGCTTTAAAGCTTTTCTAATTCATTTATAACCTCATCTGGGAATCTTGTCGTTATAAATATTACAGCAATTACATGATCATGGCATGACAATCATCTCAGTCAACTTGCTCTGCGCAGAAAGGTATTGAGGCACAAAATGATTTTTAAGGCGTAAAGAAATAACCGTCTGGTGGTTTAAACTTTACCTATCCCTAAAGTTCATCTTAATGTGACATTTTCGTAAAATATAGGATGAATACAAGTAAAGTGGGTTAACTGGCAAAGCCAATTCCATGCCCATACTATGTTTGGATGAACATAATGCTCTTTTTCAGTAATGGAAGAATATAGGTATAATAATAACAATGATTAATCTTAAATGACACATTTAACCTAATTACTAAGTATTTTTTATTATTTTGAGTTAATAGATCTTTATTCATATATATATGCAGGAAACTCGATACAAACTCATTTACCAGTTGAGTTTGGTCAGTTACCATTAAGCCTGTACTGAGGCTCGCCTGGTGGCTGGGCTAGTCTAGTAGCTGGCTATCATTGGCCTTGTCATAATAACGAATGTTTCTTAATCTAAATCTACAAAACAGACAACTGTTTAACAAGCTTTGTCTGTGTAGAAGCACCTGAGAAGACCCCTTATTCGGCGCTCTTTACTTACATTGTTTTTTTGTTTTTGTTTTGTTTGGTCGTTTCAAAGCTACCAAACGGCAGATTCCATAATCTTTAAAGGATTAAAGCCTCTTTAACAACCGCTGGATGAAATGACGGACATAAACTATTCACATAATATACCGAATAATAAACAAAACATTCGTCTCTACAGAAAAAAACAGGTGCAAACCTTAACTGCTCCGCGTAGGCGGTCTATTTTGCTTGGATGTTGCTAAATGTGAGTCGACGTGTTGTTAAAACGGTCCCTGCCGGGATCAAAGTCGCGTGGAAGTCAAAGATGATTTTCGTCTGTCATGTTTTGATCCACGCTTGGAAGATGGAGAAATGTTTGGATGTTTTGTGCTGATGAAATGGAAGCGACAGCAGAAGCATCATATAGCCTGACTCATTCCGCATCAGCACCAGTACCATAAGCCTCCTAATAGCAGCGCATGCGCGTTTCATACACGCATACATTTCCCCCTCCTTTTTACATATTTATGTTTCGCTACACCATTTTCATCTTGGAAATTCACCATCAAACGAAAATGCTGTTCTTTAAACATACTAATAAACTACTAAATAATAAGCTACAAACAGCCTAGTTTTTTATGGCCATGTTGATCCGTAGCAGTTTCTGTAGACCCAATTCCCAGCAAACACAGGATGTTCCCCTAACGTTCCCGTATGGTTCCTATTTATTTTTTGTTTTTTTGGGGGGGGGAACCAAATAAGATTGTTCTGGGAACGTTCCCTGTAGGTTATTTTTAGGTTTAATTTAATAACCTATGGAGAGCGTTCTGGGAATGTTCCCTGTAGGTTATTTTTAGGATCTCCTAAAAGGAAACGTTTACATAAAGTTTCCAGAACGTTCCCCTAACCTTAAGGGAACATTCTATTTACATTAAGAAAACTTTCCTGGGGAACCAATAGGGAACATTCTGGAAAAGTTCTGGGAACCCTTGTTAGCTGGGTTAAAGCATGTTAAACCCCAAATTTTACCTTAAACTTCCCAATTTTGAATGTTTGGCAGTCCAAACTTTGGCCCACTGAACAGGCTATAAGTGGTTTGAACACATCCTTGCTTTTAAATAAAAATACCACTTTTAAAAAAAAAAAAAAATTAAATGCAGCAAATGTTTTGAAGATGGTAACCAAACAGTTGATGATAAGCCATTATGTTCCATAGTATGACAAAACATTCTAGAAAGTCAATGGGTGCCGTCAACTGTTTGGTTAACAAAATTCTTCAAAATATCTTCTTTTGTGTTCAACAGAAGAAATAAACTCATACAGGTTTGGGACAACATGAGGATGAGTAAATATGTCACAATTTTCATTTTTGGGTGAACTATCCTTTTAAACCGGCTAAAAGAAAGATAGGTTTAGGCCCATATCACATGGAAATGATAGCCAAAATATTGTTTTTAATACATTTACATTTAGGTTGGTTCACAAAAGTAGGCTATTTCGTCTCTGAGACACTAATCTTCCTTTAAGTTTAGTCAATTGATAAAGTGTAAATTAATTTTCGTGTGCGCCATCTATTTGAAGTTTTATGACAAACACACCATTAAATCAGTATGACGGGAGCTGTAGTTTAAATAGGCGATTCTTGATACTAAACGCTCGATCAAAATCTCCTCCTAGTCTTAAAGTTCAGTTAGACGGACGGGGAAGAGTCAGTGAGCTTCTTGAATAGATCGGTCAGAAAGGCTTAGGCTAAATAAAGTTTATTGGAAAGACTTGACAGCGGATCCACCGCGTGATGAAAAGTTGTCGACTGGCAAATTAAGTGTGAAACTTCTCACCTCCGAAGAAACGTTTGACAACTGTCAGGCGCGCGTCCAAGGCTCCAACGGAACGCAATTCGTTTTTTTGTTCTGTTTTGTAAAGCTATTCCGCCTAACACGACTTTAATTTTACAGAGATAAAAATAAAAGTTTTCTTTCTTCTGCATATATTTGTCATGTAGTTTAGATTGCTGAAATGCAGCAGGAGCGGTTACTCAAAGTTCTTGTCATTGGAGATTTAGGTGTAGGAAAGACTTCCATCATAAAGCGTTATGTGCATCAGATTTTTCTCAACATTACCGCGCAACCATCGGTGTGGATTTTGCTCTGAAAGTCCTGAATTGGGATCACCGGACAGTCATTCGACTGCAGTTGTGGGACATTGCAGGTCAGTTACTGATGATGTAGCCTATTCCTTGCGTTTGCTTGCAATGTTAATGATTGTCAATAAGTTAAGTCACAGATGGCTACCTTATCAAAAAACAAATAAGCCTATGTAAAGAAATGAACATATGGTTAATTGAGTGGAGATTTCAAGCAGTGACAGCAGTGGACCACAAATTGACATGCAATAGCCTAACCATTCAACTAAACTCTTGATATAGGCCTACAAGAAAACGTCGTTTTGTGATGTCTCTGTCAGATAGCCTACCATTAGACTATATTTATGTTGTCTTAAATATAAAATCAAGTGCTAAAACAATATTCAGTGCTACATTTGTTAGCCTTTTTGGTAACACTTTACTTGAAGGGGTGTGCACAAGACTAACATGACACCTTCATAATAATGACATGACATGATCATGTTATGAACATGAAGGAAGTTTTATGCATGTTTGTGACAGCTGTCATTAAGTGTCATTCGCTCAGTTATGACATTTTTAATGCAAATATGACATTGTTTGAGATGTCTTTGTAATGACACCTTGACATAAACCAATACATCATAACCTGTCAGTGTCTTGTCATGACAACTTGACATTACTAAGACACAAAACCTGTCATAAACATGACATTAATTATCAAATTTAAGATACCACTTAGCTTTATGGGTTTACATTACATTAAACTATCAGCTGGTTGGTTTTGACATTGGCTGTCATGAATCCATTATACCTTTTTAATGACAAATTCAATTAGTACCACTGTAGTTGAGAAAAAATATTCATGACACAGTTATATTGGCCTCATGACAGCCAATGTCAAAGCCAACCACATGACAGTTTAACTTAATTTTATGTCAAGTTGTCATGACAAAAACACTGACAAGTTATGATGTATTGGTTGGTTTATGTCAAGATGTCATAACAAAGACATCTTAAACAATGTAATATTTGCATTTAAAATGTCATTATTGAGCGAAAGACACTTAATGACAGTTGTCACAAACATGCATAAAACATCCTTCATATTCATAACATGTGTCATGTCATGATTATGAAGGTGTCATGTTAGTCTTGTGCACACCACTTCAAATAAAGTGTTAGCCAATAGGTAAACAAATTAACAAATTAAATGGAAATGAAATTAGATAAAAAGATTAAAAAAAACATAATGTCAGATTCTTTCTAATTCTTTCTAACAAGCAATTTCCTACCACTGATGTTTTATTGACCATCCACAGTGAATCCTGCACCATTAACATAATACTTGATCTTAAGAAAAATAATCACACACAAAATGACAGAATGAGATGAATAATATTACTGGAGTAATGCCTTAAACATTTGGCTTGGACATATTAAATACATTCCAAAGGATACCTTGGGGATATGTTTTCTTCTCTCAGCTGTTGTGAGTGACCTCACATTGCTATGAATCCTTCTCTGTGTTTATGCTCAGATTTAACTAAAGTTGCAGGGGCAGGAATGTGTGTCCCGAGTTTATATTCACTGGTCTGGTCTAGTGCTTATATTGGTCTCATGTGAAAACACTCAAACACTTTTCCATTGCACTCACGCGCACAAAATCGCACCAGAAAACAATGCATTAAATTCAACATGGCTGACAGAATGGAATTGTGTTTTGTTTGTCATGTTTGTAATAAGATGTTAAATTCACCAAAACTGATGAGATTTAAATAAAGATTTACATCAGCATAGTTTATTGACTGTGAATGCATGTAATATGGATGACTGCACCCTTGAACATGGACTTAAGTGAGAAAAATAGATTGCAATACAGTCTCATCCCCAATTGAATGCAGTAGTTTATGGCCTCACAACAGAGGACCTTATAAGATCAAATTTCAAGATACTGCTCTGCGAACCCTGTGTATTAGCTGTGACAGTCTAACTAGCCTCAGTCTGCCTTGATTTTCAGCATGATAATGCATTTATAGCTACATATTAGGTCCTTCTTCCACAAAAATACCTTTTTTTCCACCATCAGGCTGAATGGTTCTCGTTGTGAAACCGTGCTGATCCAGACATGATTACGTCACCATCTTTTTTTCCCATGTGGTGCTGTGAAATCAAGATTAGAATGGTAATTAGAAAGCTAAAAGTTCCCAGACTAGCCACAAAAGATATTTATTGACATAATATGCTATTATGTGAGTAATATATGAACGAGTTAGCTAGCGCAATGTATAAATACTTAAAATAAAGGTTCTTTATTGGCATTTTTGGTTCCGTGAAGAACCTTTTAAAGGAGTTACAGGATTTTTTCCATATAATGGACTTCAATGGGAACCAAACGGTTCAAGGTCCAAATGAGAGTTTCAGTGCAGCTTCAAAGGGCTTTAAACGACACCAGACGATGAATAAGGGTCTTATCTAGGACCCTTCGAGTCATGAGCTCGAAAAAAGATTTGTTCATTTTGATGTTGAGTTCGAACAGGAGAGTCACAAACGCTCATCACAGAACAGAGCAAGGCGAGCATTTGTGCTTATAAAACTTAAACTTTTTTATTTATTTTTTAAATGACTGACCGTTTCGCTAGATAAGACCCTTATTCATCGTCTGGTGTCGTTTAAAGCCCTTTGAAGCTGCAATGAAACTCTCATTGGACCTTGAACCGTTTGGTTCCCATTGAAGTCCATTAAATGGAGAAAATCCTGGAATGTTTTCATCAAAAACCTTAATTTCTTTTCGACTGAAGAAAGAAAGACATGGACATCTTGGATGACATGGGGTGAGTAAATTATCAGCAAAAGTTTTTTTTTAAAGTGAACTACTCTTTTAACATCCATTGCACAAGAGGTTCTTTTTAGTGGAAAAGTTTCTTTAAATTATTATAAACCAGCAGGGTTGAGCACAGTAAGCTAACTATGCTGAGAAATCTGGATGAATGGTGAAGAGCCCTCAAAAGAAAATGCAAACGCATAGCGTTCTGACAGATTTCATCTTTCCCGTGTGGTGAAGCTCATGTCATATGTGATATGGGAAGATGTCTGTGTTGTCTGCAGTCAAGGAAACCATCCACAATTTTAAAGTTTTGTCAATCTAAGAAAAAAAAAGTTGACTTAAATAACACACATGAACTATCTTTTCCTTTTTTTCTTTATTCACAGGACAAGAGAGGTATGGCAACATGACACGTGTGTATTACCGAGAGGCCGTCAGGGGCACTTGTGGTTTTTGACATGACTCGTGCTTCCACTTTCCAAGCTGTGTTGAAATGGAAAAAAGATCTTGATTCTAAAGTTGCCCTTGGCAGTGGGCGTCCCCTGCCAGCTGTCCTGCTGGCCAACAAGTGTGACCAACAGAGATATGGTTTATGCGCCAAAATGCCCAAACTCTGACAATTTCTCCAGGGACCATAATTTTGTGGGTTGGTATGAGACTTCTGCAAAGGTACAAAATTATAGGCTTTTTTTTACTATTATATTAACCTTGCTAGTAGCTGCACATGTTAAGACATTTTTCTACTCATATTCTTCTTTCCTCTTTTTTTTTTAACAGGACAACACAAACATTGATGCAGCCATCATGTGTCTCGTGCAAAATATAATGGCCATGGATGAGGAGAATGTTCCTGTGGAATCAGACAACAGTGTACTGATCCTGCCTGCTTTTGATTATAACCTAAAGGAACGCAGTGACTCTAGATGTTCTGCCTGCACAAAATTCCAGTCCAACTGAAAACCCTACAGTGAATTATAGAGTGAGATGCTGAAACGAACAGAGTGGGGAAGAAAAATACAGAGAGAAAGAGAGAGAGAGAGAGGTCACACCCTTTGTTGGGCCTTCAAATTGTGCTGAAGTAAGCCTTTATGGGAAAGACAAGAGCATAAAGTCTTAACACTTATGCACTTACATTTACACATGCCAAAAACAACAATGTCATCAATAAATCATGCAGCGTTTACACAGTTTTCTCTGATAAATACTTAATGTTAGCTTCACAACTAAATAAAGCTCTTGCAGCAGAAAAGCAGTGTGCATATCTGCATCTGTTAAAGCCTCAGACTTAAACGCTGCATCCTAAAAATGTGTGCATGCATTTACTTAGTGCCAGGGTGTGCTGTTTTAAATCCAATCTAAGGTCATGTACACTCAACAGATACTTGAGGCTCAAAAACGCATTTAATGTCATCATGAAATCAAAATGGACAATTCTTTTTTACATTTTTTTATGGGATATTTATTTCATCAATACTTTGTTTAAAACAAAGTTCATGTGCCCTCATAATCCTTAAAGGGATATTTCACCCCGAAATGAAAATTATGTCAGTAAGGTCCATTAGTTAATGTATTAACTAACATGAACTAACCATAAGCAATACATTTGTTACAGTATTGGTTAATCTTCATTGATGTTAGTTAATAAAAATAAAGCTGTTCATTGTTTGTTCATCTTAGTTCACAGCGCATTAACTATTGTTACAAGATTTTAATAGAGTATTAGTAAATATTGAATTTAACATTTACAAAGATTATTAAATGCTGTATAACTGCTGTTAATGTAGTATGCTAACTAATGTAGTTAAAGGGTTAGTTCACCCAAAAATGAAAATTAAGTCATTAATTACTCACCTCCATGCTGTACCAACCCCGTAAGACCTTCGTTCATCTTCCGAACACAAATAAAGATATTTTTGATTAAATCTGAGAGCTCGATCACTCCTACATAGACTGGCTCTAAGGGACTGGCTCTTGAACGGCCCATAAAGTCATTAAAGAAAATGTTTAAATATTCCATGTGCCTACAGTGGCTCAATTATAAGTTTATCAAGCGACGAGACTACTTTTTGTGCGAAAAAAAACATAAATAACAACTTTATTCGAATATTCTATTACTTCCTTATGGGCGCATGCGCGAGAACTGAGATGAGGACGTTCTTCTTCTTCTACTTCTTGTTACCAGCTGCTCACCGCTTAGGAGTATTACCGCCACCCACCATATAAGATGATGATCCATATATAAGGCGCTCCGGAGTCCGGATTATAAGGCACACTGTCGTTTTTTGAGAAGATTAAAGGCTTTTAAGTGCACCTTATAGTGCGGAAAATACGGTAATTGAAAAGCCTATGTACAGGGCAGATCTTCCTCTGCTTGTAAACAGAAAGTTTTGCGCTTCCAGCTATATCAGAACGTCATCTTATACGGTAAAGATAAGATGTCTTACGGTAGACATCTAAAGTGTCTACCGTACTTTAGATACAGTACCGTATATCTTATTTAAAGATAAGATATACGGTAAAGATAAGATAAGCACGTCATCTTATACGGTAACCCTCTTAAAGCCCCGTTCACACTACAAAGCGACACGATACCATTCATTTGGCGACCGGTGGGTGTGTCTGGCAACATGACAAAGTTGAGATCTGTTTAACTTTATGCAAATGAAGGCCGACTTTCGGGAGCGACGACCAATAGGAGTGAAGTCAGTGGAGCGCGTCACTCTTCAGTGCTGAGTCTGACTGAGGCAAGTTGAACGAGAAGCTCATTTTAGCAGTCAGAAACTGTCCTATAATTTATGATATATCTCTGTGTACATACAGTGGTATTCACTGTACTGCCTCCGTGCCTGAATGGTTTCGGGAACCCAGATAGTCTGGTATTTGCCCGTTTGCTGCAGTTAAATAGCCGCAATGGCAAAGAGCACTCACTGTTTCTCGTTCATCTTTAATATTATGCATTTTATGTACTGATTCCATTTATATTTAGACTTTTTCTTCCAAAATGTTGGTTTGTCAGCGGCAAGAAAACGTATTTGTTGTCTAACATAGAATAACATTCGTGAATGTCACTCACAAACATTACTAGGCAACCAGTAGTGGGAACGCCCTCCAGCGCAGCCACTGGCGACCTGCAGCGACAAAGTTGCTTGTACTGTGAACGGGGCTTAAGACTTTTATTAATCTTCAGAATGCAAATTAAGATATTTTTGATTAAATCTGAGAGCTGGATAACTTCTCTATAGGCTTCTAAAGGGATTGAAACTGGCCGGCCCAGAAAAGTTAAAGACATGGGGTGAGCAGGACGAGGTCGAGGGCCGTGGGAGGACGCACCACGATTAGTAATCAGACCACCGGCCTCGTGCCGCTCTCTCGCAGCCCTCGGCCTCATCCTGCTCGCCACAACATCGTTAAAATAGTCCAAGTGACTATAGTCAAAGTGACTAACGAGAATAATTTTTGTGTGCAAAAAACAAATGAAAATAATGAATTTATTCAACTATTCATTTCCTTCTCTGTGGGCCTCGAGATCTCACGTAATTGAACTGTGCAATGGTTCTGTGTTGTACGTCACACGTAGGCTCAGTATTGGCCGACACTGGTTATGTGTGTGATGCGTGTGACGTACCACCTAGAGGCTTTGCTTAGTTTCACTACGTGAAATATCGAGGCCCACAGAGAAGGAAATGAATAGTTGAATAAAGTCGATTATTTTTGTTTGTTTTGCGCACATAAAGTATTCTCATCACTTGATAAACTTAAGATTGAGCCACTCTGGACTATTTTAACGATGTATTTAATAACTTTTCTGGGCTGAACAGTTTTGATCCGTTAAGAAGCCAATGGAGGAGTGAGTCAGATTTAATCAAACATATCATAATTTGTGTTCCAAAGATGAAAGAAAGTCTTACAGGGTTGGAACAACATGAGAGTGAGTAATTACTGACAGAATTTTCATTTTGGGTGGACTAACCCTTTAAGCACAACAACTTTCCCTCCTGACATCTCTTCGATGACATGTTTACCACAACCATCCAATCAATTCCTTGATTGACCCTTTTCATTTATTTAATTTATCTCTATTTAAAAAAAATGTAATACACATTTATAACGCCATATTACCTTGTCAGTAAATGTCAAGAAACAAATTAACTGCTGCTGCGAGGCTGTTTCTAATACAATGGTTGAGGGACTAACGACAAGTTGACATTTTTCTCTCTGACCAACACAATCAATCAACACAATCTTATTTTTTCCCTTTTTCTGAAAAATCTTGGAAACTCTATTACAGATTTTTTTCTTTTGCTATTGGATCAAATTGAAATACAAAAGTTATATTTGCTGTCATCTCCCTCGCTAAAGAAGTTTACCCAAATATAACAGCTTCCGCTTCTGAGAACCCTGGAAATGTAACACAACCAAGTTGCACCCCTACAATTTTTTTATTGTTTCAGTGTAGCAGTTTCATTTGAATATATATACGTCACAATAGGGAAGAAAATAATATTGCAACTTTCGTTTCATGCTGACTTTTAGTGACTAGCCCATTGCTGCTTATCAACCTAGGATATTTTTGGAATTTTAATGCAGAGCAAAGATGAAAAGCCCATCTGAACCAACAACAACAGCCAGACTAAATACCATCTGTAGGTCTTTCTTTAGAGATATTCCTTCACACATTACAGTATTTAACTTGCAATAGCTTATATAAAAAAGAAAATTATTATTTGATGTGAATAAGATACTTACCTTTTGTATGCATTGGTTGGTGGCAGATCAAGGATGATGTAAGATTATGAAATGATGTGATTTTATATGAATAAAGTTCAAAGAAAAGCAATGTGTCAGCATGCAAAATATATTCCATTACTGTGAATAGCATGGAATGCACACAGTCACACAAGTGTTAATTCTGTGTGTGTCCATATGGAAAAAAATGGAAAGCAATTGCTTCAGACAAGTAATTTGCACTGAATTGTCTCGGCTGACAGTGAGGCCGAGTCAATTCAGTGCCTGGTTTAAATGTGTCACAGTATGTTTGAATCTGTTTTTATGTCATCACCCATATGCTTTCTGTCTGCTCACAGCAGTCATTTTCACTGTGTGTTTACCCTGTCTGACTTGCCATAATCCACTGATTTTCCATCTGCTCTACTAAATAGGTCTTCACTTTTCCCACATTATCTGAGGAAGTGTTTTGGACAGTGTAACTCAATCTGTATAATTGCATCTTGTAGCTCTTAAGGTGTTTATCATCTCACAGTATGTAATCATGCCTTAATTTGTTTCTCTCTGCTTGTTGGACTGCTTTTGCCTCATAAGAGTCTGCCACATAGAGCGTGTCTAACAGTGACCTTTAACTAAGCCTACTTTTTATTCAGAGGACATGATTATGAATAATTACATGGCAACTAATGTATGACAGAAGTATTTCCACACAAAAAACAACAACAAAAAAACAAAAACGAAACTAACTTAGCCTATGTCGCTCAGGCTACACAACAGCTTGAGCAATGCAAAGCTTTTCTGTTTTTAATGAGAAAAAAAATGCACATTTTGATATAACAATAACCACACAATAAATAAAAGGTATTTCAATAATTTTCGAATTTAGAGCATAATACATGCTCATTTTTAAAAATAACCCATGAATGATGCGATGATGACACTTAAACATATAACCCCACTGAAAAAATCATTACACAAATCCAATGCTTGAACAAGTGAGGCGTGATTTCTTTCCAGCGTTATTAATTGTGCATCTGAAGGGTGATGATAGATAACTATATGATTTTGAGAGGTAATTGCGCGGGTAGTTTGGAACAATATGAGGAGTGAACTGCACGCGCTAATGATAGAGCAGCATCGCACCGTGCTGTAACTGTAAATGTGTTCGCATTTCCATCCATGGGCAATAATTATAGGTCTGGCAGCATCAGCGGAGGATAGGCTATTGATCGCTTTACAGGTATTGTAGGAGTAAAAACGTGAATAAAGCAAGGGTGCTACTTGCTCCTTCGACTCTCCAGCCGAATGATGCGATTGTGTCACGCCGTGTTCCTTACGGACTGAGCAAAGGGCATTACGCGTAAAAGTGCTTTGGTCAGGAAAATGTTTGTCTACCTCTCTGCTCATCGTTGAGGATGTCGAAAGGTTAACGACTGTTGGGGACCAAATCACCTTTGATAAAAACGAAGAGAGAGGCGGTGCCAGATGATGTCTTGAATTCAAGTTTGAGGAGATATTTTGGTAAGCACAACTGGGGACGGTGGAATTATGTCTGCAGACATAATGATCATAAAAATCACTTCTGAATGGCCTGTTTTGGATAGGCATGCCTATCCAAAACAGGCCATTCAGAAGTGATTAATTAAAAGTAAATTATAATAAAAAAATGTTTTTCATGATTATCCAAGGATGACAGCAGCCGAGCGGTAAAACTCTTGGCTACATAATGCTGTGGATGGGGACAGAGTTGCTGCTTCTGTTTATTTTCCCATTGAATTCAGGTAGGATACAGCCTTGAATCATTTGCTTTTAAAATATTGTTTATATGGTCCATTGTGTTTTTATTATTGCTTTTTATCTTATCAGACAGCCATCCTCTTCATTTATTAATCTTGTAAGTGTAACAGTTTTTATTAGTTGTATGCTGTGTTTTTTTTAAGATAGTTGTATGCTGTGTGTCTTTTAACTGGTGTATCTATTCTGTTATATAAAAGTGTTTCAGGTGAATTTCAAGGCGGACCTGTAAAATGTAAGACACAATACAACCTAAAAAACAACACACATCAAAATTAAAACAAAATTAATGTCTTCGTTTATATGCAAGTCTTATAAGTGAATACAATTATGTGCATTGTGCAATATAATGTTCAAAAGAATATGGCCTTTAAAAAATAATATATATATATGAAGAGTTCAGATGCAAAAGCCTCTGAAATGCCTTGAATGTGCTTGAAATGTTCTTTAAATGACCATTTTTATCAAGCTGTATATTTAAGTTCAGTAATTTAGCTTAAATGACAATTAGATGAGTAATCTTCATTGCCATTATTACTGAACTTAAATATGCAAGCTTGATAAAAATGATCATTTTAGAAGAAAATTGGCAGCTTAGAGGCTTTTGCATCTGAACTCTTCATATATATATATATATATATATATATATATATATATATATATATATATATATATATATATATATATATATTTATAATTTGATACTTTAATGACACATGACAGTGTTAGTGGACATTTTTGTTGGTGCAATTTTTGAAAATAATCATTAAACAACACATTTCATTCATTAAATAGAATGTGCATTATATCAAACTGAGATTTCAGGAGTTAAAATATTACTAATAGACCATGAAGATATGATTTTTATTATAAATGAATTGTTTGAATAAAACTCAGCTTATCTCTTTTCAATCCAACAGCGCAGATCTCTGAACTACCCGCAGTAATGGACAGCGACATGCTCACTGGCGTTGCATATCAGCCTGGGCCATCGTACCTGAGTCTGATCCTGTTGGTCCTGGCCGTGGGACTGTCCGGCAGTGTTTACCTCTGTGTGCTGCAGTACATCTTGCATCGGCTGCTGCCAGCCTGTAGTTGTTGGACCTGAAGATGAGAGCATGTCAGGAATGGTGTGATAGCACGTGTGTCTGTCTTCATGGCTGCTTATGTTTGCGTGCAACAAATCTTTCTTTTTTTCATTCATGTAACAGAGTTGAAGGCTCATCTTAAGGACATCAGAATGTTATTGTAAGATAGAATTTAGTATATTAATTTTTTGTTACGTTCCTCACTTTTGATAAAAGAACCTGCCATGATCACTAAATTCAGTTCAAAGGCTTGATTGTATGTTGGCATTGAATGCATTCATTAAGCCTCTACAGAATCAGACATGTGACTGTACACTCTTAGAAAAAAGGGTTTATTGGGGTTCTATATGAAGTGGTTCTTTATTCAACCTTTTATGCTAAAAAAGGTTTTATAAAAAAGGTCTCTTTTGGCACAAAGGTTATTTATAGGCTATTATTCATTCATATATAGGCTATCATTATTCTGCAACATTTTGTAGTTGTAATTAAATTATTGTTTATTAAACTGTTGTAGTAACTTAATATCACATTTTAATCATGCTGATTTTTGGAGGAAAAAAACTGAAATGGCACTCTTGGTTTGATATTGATTAACTACATAAAATTATATAAATATATACATAATTAACCCCCATATCTTGAATTTTGTGATCATTCACATGCATTCATAAATACATTTTAGGGGCTTGATGTTTCCCAATAATATGAAATATTTAATCCGGAAAGGACAAAACAAATGATAATGAATGAACCCAAAAGGTTCCATATAGAGGGTTCTGTATAGAACCTTTTAGGGGTTCCAAATATGTACCGCTGATAGAACTCTTTAAGGTTATATATAGAACCTTTTCTTAGAGTGTATGGATGATGCAAATGTTGCATGAGGGGTTAAGCAGGTTTTGTATGCTCTGTCAATCAGGAGAAATCCTTCTCACAAATCCTCTGTTTGCATTGGTATGACAGTGCCACCTGTATACTTTCAGTCAAAAAAAAAATAAAATAAAAAAAGGACTAATGAAAATGAAACCATTTATGTGAAGATTTTGTAATATCTTGATTCACAGAATTTAGGTATGTTTATCTTTAAAGTGATCCATAAAGTGATGCAATGCATCGCTCTATTACATGTAATGGCAGAATCTGAACTATAACATGTTATTTACATATCAACATCTCTTGTTTCATTAAGATGCTCCCTGGAGAAGTGATCAGTTGCCAAGGGCTACTGCTGGATCTAGTTGCCATGGAAATAATTGCATCTGCTTACCTCTAGTATGGGGCTGGCACATAGGCTGTTCAGATTGCCTGATGGCATGTGGGCCTATTCAAATATTTACTAGATTAGATCTTGTAGAAATACTTCTGTAGATGACTTAAATGTTGCTTGTGTGTGTTCCAGTGTAAACAAATGAATGTTCTTTGCAAATGCATTGTCTTTGTGCACAAGAATAACACAGAGTGAATAGTCTTTTAGTCATTTTTAATTTTGTCTGTGATAAAACAGCTAGCAAAACAGGTTTACTAACACAAATGTCTTGATTTTGTTCAGCTCTGATGTCTAGCCAGAGTGTCATCAGTTTTTAAAGTACACTATAGCCATATGTGATACTGGTTTAAATGAAGCTATTTATACATCAAGCTTATTGTTCTGATACACGTTCTCATGATCCTCCCATATGAAATCGATGGCTGACACCATTGTGGTTTTGCCTTTAAACCACTTTCCTCATACAGAAAGGTGTGTTGAATGTTGTACTTCCCCTCAGAAACATTTCCTCTTGCTCACACCATCTTTGACTCTGACACTGGGTTTTAATGCTTTAGAGGTCATGGTTATTGCTTTTATTTAACTTTAATTTATTTGTGTCACTACATACTTGTATTTATTAATAAAAAAAATGTTCAAGCAAACTGTGTGAAATGTTTGTTTATCCATTGTATTTTGATACTGGCCATACGATGCCTATGTGGAATCTATATATGTATTTATAATGTATTTTAATTTAATTGTCTAGTTAGTGTTTCAAGTAGCCCATTATTTTAGTGTAAAAAACATATATGATCAAAAAGTTGACAACATGTTTTGCTTTGACTTATCAAAATAAGTGAATCAATTTTCAAGTTATAGGCCTAGCAAGATCTAACAAATCTTGCCTACAAATTTAAAATTTAGTTTAATGTTGGCTAACTTGAGCTTAAATTACTTAAACATCCAAGTTGATTGTACTTAAAAAATTAAGGCAGCAATTTTTTTCATTTCATTTTATTTTTACAGACAATGTTTTGGCATTTTAAACCAAAATACATGGTCTAATGCTCTGAAGTAGCCAAATAAAGAAAACAGCTCCATTTGATGGGTGTCATAATATGGTGAAAAGCACAAGACAACCATGTCAGTCATAGAATATGGTAAATAAATGGTAATGGACTGACATTTATATCATGCTTTCACAGACCCAATGGCCACCAAAAGTGAATAGACAAGGGCAAAGAGACATGCAGCTTTATTGTGCTTCTGTGGTTTTCAGAAAGACAGACATACTCACATAAAAATAGCTAAAAAGCTTTTCTATGATACATCTGACTAGGCCTAATTACAATTCATATTTAAGCGGTTAATAATAGCCCAATAGGCCTAATTATAATACATAGGCTACTACATTCTAAATATTATTAATTTTGAATAGATTTTCTTTTCTCAGTGAGACAATCACACTCGATTGTCTCACTGTTGTTGGACAACGAGTAGCCTTAGCCTAGCTTAGCGACTTCTCTGATTGGTTGATCCTGATTTCCAAATACGCCTTATTCACGGCAGCGCCATCTTTGATTTTTAATGAGAATGAAAGCGAGGCTGTGAGGGATAGACATCTCTTCAATGGGCTGTACTGTTATTTAATGTGTTTTCGGATTGTTCTACTCATGAAACACACACCACACACACACACCAAAATCTTTCCAAGAAATTTCAGTTGACAAAAAGCTCCTGACAATGTAACAGGGTGTCCGCTGGGTTTTAAAAGTATTAAAAAGTGATAAATCAAAATTGTCAAATTTAAGGCCATTAAAAGTGTTAAATGTAGTCTGAGAGGTATTATTTTTTGATGATTGGATTGCAGGTCAGGAAGTTCGCGAAGTTGTGATGTCAAATGGAAATGGCAAATTAAATTAACTTTTTTTGATAGTTAAAAAAAATGTGTAGAGCAATAAAAATAATATACAATCTACTTTATATATTTATATATCTATATCTCTCTATATATGTATATGTATGTATGTACTCAAATGTTTTTCAAAAGCAATAATCTTCATTTATGGAATAACTGTCAAAAAAGAATCACACTCTCTCTAAAGTAAAGAGTGGCAACGCTATTTCCCACGAACGAGTGAACGCCACTTGCTGCCGACCAATCAAATTCCAGCTCTTCGTTCACCTGATCACAGCGAAGCCATTTTGTCCTGAACGGCTCCGCCAGCGCATTCTTCACCAAACCGGAATAACACAGAGCTGACAGTTCGAACCACAACCACAGATACAGCGACAGACAGGGGGTTATAGCTGAACCACCCTCAGTTCAGTCCCGAGCAACTCGACGTCTCTCGTTCTCACCACGGGCGGAACCGTGTCTTATACGCGGACTAAAAGGAGACTTTAAGCGGGACGGAAGGGCAGAGAACCAGGCATCCGGTTAGACGCGCTGGCTCACCGGGCTGGAGTCCAACTTGAGCCGGACACTTTCAGCTGTCTTCGTCGTGATGCACGCTGGACTTCTTTTTAACAACATTAACCATTATTTTTTTAGATTATGTGTTATTTAGGAATTGTTTAGGCTCGAGCAGGATAGTTTTTTGTTAGTAGTTGTCTAAATATAAGAAAGCTGGAGCAATAATTCAAGCTCAGATGTGATTTATCTACTCAGCTGGCTGGGCAGATAGTTTAGGTTGTTGATTCGCCTAAATTCATTGGTTACATAATACTTTTGTTTTGTTACCTGTATAGTTACATATTTGAGTTAATCCACCTTTCTTACCGCCTCCTTGCCAAGTCACTTATAGGGTTTGGTTTGTATGTCTATGCATATATCTCGCAAGAAAACCTGTTAGAGTTCAAGTCTTGGTAATAGCAGGCAAGAAATTCGACAGAACATTTTTGCTTATCTGATGTCAATCTAGTCTGCTGGTGCGTCTTATATCCAGTTTGTTTCCTTTTAAAAGGTCTTAATTGGTGAGGCTCAAGCTGGCTAACAGGTGATATTTTCTGCCTGAATCCTCTGAGCTGGCCTGACCGATAGCTATGACATTTTCCAACAGTTGTTTTGTATCTTCAGACTTCAATACCAGTATCTGTTCTTGGTGCCAATGTTGTATGAGTAATATTAGCTAACAAAAGTTCAGATTGCGCCCTCCAATTTAGTTACGGCATATCGTAGTTGTGACATTTTTACTAGTTAAGTCAACTTTTCCTTCCCTTTTTTTACTACAAGTGTATCAATTAGTGCCAGTTGACTTGGTGGCGGTTCAAACGCATCTAACTCAACAGTGCATCAAGTCAGTGTATTTTTGTAAAATTATCAACTCCTATACTAGATAGTTGTGAGAATACACACATCTACAGTGAGACCAGGTCAAGTTTAGTGTTGATTTTTTCGTATCAGAGCTGAATGAAAATGTCAGGACAGTCCATCACGGATCGCATCACTGCGGCCCAGCACAGTATGACTGGATCAGCCATCACCAAAGCTCTCTGCAAGGCCACAACGCATGAAGTCAGTGGACCAAAAAAGAAACACCTCAATTGTGAGTATGCCAAAAAGATCAAAAATCCTTGTTTTTCTGCTTGCACAGTCTCTTCGCAGGTATTCTTGGTTGCTCTTTAAAAGCTCAAAGTGTTACTGCATCTCTGGCATGCAGTTCCACTAGCCTTGGCTTGCACATCCTCAGCTGTCTGGACACCAGTGATGAATTGGAACATGCTCGTGATGGGAATGCTGATCTGTTTCAGACGCTGTCAGTTCAAGGAGCTGATGCCACTGTAACGCGGCAGTATAGGGTCATTTTTACTGACTTTGTGGCCCATTTTATTCTTTATAATCATATATCCAGCATATGTTATTGCAGCAGTGTTGAAGCAGTTATGTCATTCATACAGTCAGCTTATATTTAATAATATCTGAGTTTCTGATGCATGGTGTTTGAAGTATGGTCTGTGTAATGTCTTCACGCCTTGTGTTATCCTTTTTAACAGTCACCGTCGAGATGGTGTGGGTGCGATGAAGGTCAATACAGGCGTGTGTGCATTGAAGCATTGAGGCATTGATTCTTTTGACAAAAGCAGAGTTAATGCAGAATGCATCACGTCAGTTTCATTTTCGCATAGGCAGTGTCTGAAGAGATTAGGAACAGAGGGCTGCTGGAGCTATTTGTGACGGCTTGTGTCTGACACTGAAAGCAGCCAAATGCATCTTGGTGCAAAATGCTCTTCATCAAGGGATTTCATTCTTATTAGACCTTTATCTGTGATTCCCCGATGGAATGAGGGAGGCTGGCTGCTTCGGCACCTGTCGTGCTGTAACACCCCACAGGCTTACTTGCAGCCAAGAAAACGGAAAAACCTGATTGGTTTGTTTTATGTTTGTGTCTTTGATTCATCAGTGTTTGCAGAACACAGCCTTATGTTTCAGTCTGGATTTGTTTCCTGTGTTAGCCACTGGGTTATGTGGCCTAGTATGGTAGTTTGTGCCGATCTGCCAGCTTCATTGTCTTCTGTTTTAATCTTGCAAACACTGCATAACACAATATTTTCAGAATTACACGAGGTCGAGTGTTGGCACTTCCTCTTTTTTTGCTCAAAGCAGAGAAGTATTATATCGAGAATTATTTCCACATGACTTGTTCTAACGGTTTCTTAGAATTCGGGAATTCAGAAGTCTGACGTATGTTGATGTTGTAATTATTTATTAGAATGCATTAATATACTTCGTGGTTGTTGGTTGATATGATGATTTTCTTTTCAATTTATTGATGTTGTTTGATTTTGGTAATTGTATTGTGACTGGTTACCTCCCCACTTTTTACATTTAAATTACTTTTGCCGCATTAACGCTCAAGTGAAGGTACTCTTTTAAAACACAATTTAATATTATGAACACATCTCAAAAAGAATAGCTATTTTTAATTCTGTAATCTGTGCATTTATAATGTTGTGTTAAAGGTAACAAGTGAAATTGACCAACACATCAAGTTTTTATTTATTTAGACAATATAGTACAATTTTAATGTATCAACTTTTATTGGTTAACTTTAAAATAATTTAAGTATTTTAATATTATGCATCCCTATAATTTTTCATAACTAGCCTATCTGCCTAAGCTCAGTCAGTGTTTATTCATTGCTTTTTCATTCTGGTTAAAGCAATCTGCTGAGATTGGAAATTTAGCTAACAAAGAAGTTAATGTGACACTTTTTCTCTCTCTTTTGAAGATTCTATCTTTTATTATTTAGTTTTGTCCAGTTTGCATTCACTTTCCTGTTCTGTGCAAACAGCAGTGAGATTTGTACTGAGTCAACAAACAGATTTTGCACTCTGACCTCTTAGGAAGCAGTGAGTGGGACACTGTCTTTTAGTAGAATTTGAGCTTACTGAACTGGGATATGTGCTCAGTCTTACATTCTAACCAGTGAGCTTACTGGGAATCTCAGATTGGTACAGACATAACATTGCTAGTGCTACATGTCTCAGTTTCAGATTTCTCACTTTCCATTTAACATTTACAGGACCGCTTGATGGATATTGCTCACAAAAATGACAAAATGGCTTAAATCAACATATCCTAATTTACTTGTTTTAATGCCATTTTGGGTGACTGGTTGGAACACGGATTTTGTTAGAGGAAAAATGTTGTTTTTACAAATTACTAAGCAGCTTTAATGAGATTTCCTGAGGGAAGGCCCTTTGCACACTGAGTCCTTAATTTGCGTCCGAAAATTTCTGCACGGTAAAAGATAAATTCGACCTCACGTTATATAAATCAACGCTTGCACACTGCCTCCGAAAACTTTCGTCCGTTTTGACAATTCAGAGCCACCGAATCACAAATATGAAAAAAAGCACACAAAAATTTCGGACTCAGTGTGCAATGACCTTAAGAACTAATAGGCAATTTTGGAAGCTTTGTAGCATCGTATTTTTGAGAGCTGTTCAATAGAAACAAATGAAACTCTTGAAGAAAAAACTGAGTTTATATGAAGAGTTCAGATGCAAAAGCCTCTAAGTGCCATTTGAAATTTTCTTTCTAAAATATCATGCTTGTATATTTAAGTTCAGTAATTTCACCTAAATGACAATGAAGATTACCTATTAATTGTCATTTAAGTGAAATTACTGAACTTAAATATACAAGCTTATAAAAATGGTCATTTTAGAAGAAAATTTCAAAATGGCACTTAGAGGCTTTTGCATCTGACCTCTTCATATGTATATGATACTGTTTTATTTATTCAGAGCTTTCATGAATGTTGCATTCTTATGGTGTTCAGGCTAAAAGTGTCAGTTGTCAGGGTAAAAACCAGGATCACACCTTGAGACCCCTGTGTTCTGTTCCATTCTATTACTTTCCTTGTAGCTTTAAAAAAAGTCTTAAATATATTTTTATGGTGTAACTCTTATTACCATTTAAAGATGTCTTAAATTTGGGGACAGAAAATGAGAATCGCTAGATGGCTTAATGTGATTTTTTTCGATAGACTCGAAAAGGCTAGGAATCACAATCAATGAATACCACACATTTATGCCAAGCGATTGCTTATAATCTACTGTTGATGAATTATAAAATTGTTTACCTAATGGGTTTTTTATCGCCTGTAAACTCTTTCTATATAAGCACATATGCTTTGTATACAGGGGTTTACAAGTAACCGTTATATTTCTGCTGTTCCATAGGCGCCACGTATTGGCAGAGTAAATTTGGATTTTTATTTAGCCTTTTACACACGGTGTTGTTAACTGGTGGGTGGTGAAGAAGCAAATGTGCGTTCAGAAAATCTAAGTGTATTGGCATATATCATATCTCATATAGGCTAGTCATCATATTTTAAATATAATCATAATTATATAAAATAATAATTTATAGAGAAGCAGAATACACATTTTTTTCTGTTGATACAATAGCCGGTACCTTTTGATATTAGAGGATTTATCGATCTGACGAATCACTGATCATGGGCTGTTTTTGAACAATAAAACGTAGGCGTATAGGGAGGCTTGCTATAAATGTTTTATATATAAATTGTTAATGTGTTGTCCAATTAAAGGTAGGTGGACTAGGGCAATTTTAAATATGGCTATCTATAGCAAGCTAGCTTTGAAAGCATACCTCTCACCCTCCCTTTCAGAGAGAGCACCGTCTAAACGCCACACATCCTTCAAAATACGTGAACTACCTCATGTCTCAAAAGCACATAACATTACAATATTGAACAAAAAAAAACTTTCATAAGAGAACTGACCTGTACACTCTGACTGCTGCAGATTTATTTTCGGCGTTGGTGTTAATAATAATGTATTATTATTAGCCTAGTGTTAGTATTATTATTACATTGAGACGTATCTACCAGAATCGTGACATATCTGACCAGATTTGTGACAAGAGCACCAAACTTGAACAAACAAACTTCTTTGTCTTGCAGTGAAAAACATCCACATGCCTAGAATCAAGAACACCATTCCATCGATATGCTCCGTTGCTCCTGTGTTGCACGCTTCTTTGTCGTATTTACAATTATGTCACGGCAGTAGAGGTGGCACAACTATAAGGATCAGTCTATATTAGGGATGTAACAATACCCTCATGTCACGATTCAATACATATCGCGTTACTGAACTCTCTGATAAAATGTAATTGCTATACTCCAAGACATGGTAAATGGTCAACAAAAAATTTACTGTTGATGCAAAATGCTAATTTGGATTTACGTTGGGAGTGGAAATGAATAGGCTTGGACTTGGTGCTGGTAACCCAATGCACAGGACAATGGTGATGCAAGAATCTAAAAAAATATGTATGATTCTGAAGCTAAAAATACAGAAGTATATTTTAGACACATATGCTTGCACTCTGTCACTGTCTAGATATATTTAAAATAATTTAGGCCACTTTTTATTGGTAACATAATACATTTGGCATTATCAGGACCCACAAATATTCCCTGATTGCAATATTATACATTAAATTCAATATTATATTTAGGCTAATAGTTTAATATTGTACTGGCACTAAAACTAAAATGATTGGTCGTACATTTTATTGCCCTACGCCTTCCACAGACAATATATAATATACATATAAAATACATTTAGACCATTTAACTCAGTGATTCAATATCAGGATGTTAATCAGCATAACAAAAAATGTTTCTGGAACAAATCAACCTACTCTACTTTTAACTTCGACAGCCTTAAGACATTTTCTTCACACAGTGTGAGTTGCAGATTTTGATTGACAGGATATAATCGTCCATGATCATTGGCTGATTTTAAAAAATCGGCCTATGGCTGATAGTGAAAATAATTACTTTTATCAAACCTGTAACGTTATTTGAATTAAATTTTTTTTTTTAACAGTCATTTTATGGTTTACGATGTTACCATTGACATTGCTCTTCCCTGCTGTGCCCAGTGCCCATATAGTATTAATTTTATTTGTGCAGGTCTTAAAAAGAAGTTAATTTAATGCAGATACCATTCTTAAGATTGACTATTTGACTAGTCGTCAACCCACCAGACTAATTGATTTTCGAATGCGTGTGTTTCTGCACATGCCTAAAGCAGACCTTTACACCCATAGTCAAGAATCCTGAGACTTTCCAACTAGCAGCAGTCTGAATCTGGAGTGTGTCAGGGTTAAAGTTGAATTGTTTCTGATTTAGAACTAGACAGCTGAAATGATGCTGTGCAGCAAAGACAAAACAGCCATTCTCAAACATGTCTTGGAAAATACCACCCAGCCTTTCAGAATACAGATTCCTCTTCAGGATGCTTTGTCCACTGTTTACAGCAATCAGCTCTGCAAGAGCAAACCGCTCCACCAGATAAGTAGCTTTTACTTATGAACTCATTGTAATTTTGTGGATGATGGATGTTTGTATTTGTATTTATTAAGCACTGAACCATGTTGCATTAGAAGCAAGCAGAAATAGAACCTGGAGCTACTGATAAAAGAGGATGTCTTTTGGAGTTTTTTTAGGTAGAGAAGCAGTTGATCAATGTTTGTTGAGCTTCATTCAGTGTGAGGACACAACTGCACCACTTTAAGAGAGCTTCCACATGCTGCATGAGCACATTGCTTCTGTTCCCTTCACGCTCATAGTGCTGATGTGGCCTATTTATAGCTGCTGAGGGCCTTTGGCTCTGTTTGATAGCTTGTTTTGTCCTTATAAGAGCCCTTGGCTCGTCTTCTTAAATCTCCTCTGCAAAACCTGGGACTTTATTTATGGACACATCTCAGCAAGAGAAATCTCAAGCTCTATTTTTTCCTCTCATGCCCATATGTGCAAAATTTTCAGTTTACTTATTTGTGTACTCATTTTCAGTTTCAGATACTACATACAGTCGTAGTCAAAATTAATGGCACCCCTGGTAAATATGATCAAAACTGGCTGTAACAAAATAAATCCGCATTGTTTATCCTTTTGATCTTTCATTCAAAAAATTTACAAAATTCTAACCTTTCATTGAAGTAAAATAATTGAGAGTGGGGGGTAAATCACATTATGAAATAAATGTTTTTCTCCAAAACACATTGGCCACAATTATTGGCACCCTTTGATTAAATACTTTTTGGAATCTCCTTTTGTCAAGATAACTGCTCTGAGTCTTCTCCTATAATGCCTGATGAGTTTGAAGAACACCTGACAAGAGATCAGAGACCATTCCTCCATACAGACTCTCTCCAGATCCTGCAGATTCCCAGATCCATATTGGTGCTTCTTCTCTTCAGTTCACTCCACTCATCAGATCAGGGGACTGGGATGATCATGGCAGAAGCTTCATTTTGTGCTTAGTTACACATTTTTGTGTTAATTTTGATGTTTGTTGTGGACCATTGTCCTGATGGAAGATCCAACCACGGCCCATTATAAGATTTCTTGCAGAAGGTGTCAGATTTAGATTTTTTTTATCTCTTTGTATTTGCTAGAATCCATAATACCATGTATCTAAATAAGAAGTCCAGGACCTCCAGCAAATAAATAGGCCCCCAACATTAAAGATACAATGGTATATTAAATTGTACACATGGGGTACTTTTTATCATTGTTTGCAACCAAAAAACACTTTTTAAGTTTCATCTAACCACAGAACCCTGTGCCGTTTGAAGATCCAGTCGTGTCTGACCACTGAATATGCTGGAGTTTGTTTTTGGATAAGCGAGAGCATTTTCTTGAAACCCTCTCAAATAACAGGTGGGGATGTAGGGGTTGTTTGATTTTTTTTATTTTTTTTTTTTATTTTTTTTTTAGGCTTTCTGACCCCAAGACTCAACTAATCTCTGCAATTCTCCATCTGTGATCCTTGAAGAGTCTTTGGCTTCTCAAACCTTCATCCTCACCATCCATTAAGGCGATATAGACACACGTCCTCTTCCTGGCAGAATCATAACATCTTTAGTTGATTGGAATTTCTTAAATATTGCCCTGATGGTCAAAATGGGGGTTTTCAATTCTTTAGCTATTTTCTTACATCCACTTTATATTTTGTGAAGCTCAACAATCTTTTGATGCACATCAGAACCGCATTCTTTGGTTTTATTCATTGTGATGGATGATTAAGGGGATTTGGCCTTTGTGTTTCCTCATATTTAAACTCCTGTGAATCAAGAAGTCACGACTAGACAATTTCATGTTCCTAGTCACCCTGGTGAGCTGAAAAAGGTAAATATTAATGGGAATATACTTCATAGATATTTTTCTCATAAAATATTCTAGGGGTGCCAATAATTATGGCCAGCGTGTTTTGGAGAAAAACATTTATTTCATAATGTGATTCCCACCCCACTTTCAATTCTTTTACTTCAATGAAAGGTTAGAATTTTGTACACTTTTTGAATGAAAGATCAAAAGGATAAACAATGCGGATTTATTTTTTACAGCCAGTTTTGATCATATTTACCAGGGGTGCCATTAATTTTGACCACGACTGTAACTATAATCTTTTATGGCACAAAAGAAACTATTCGGCTCAAATTTTGTTCGATTTTGTAAAAAAAAATTTAAAGGAGAGACGAACATAAATAGTGATGAAAGCCAAAATATGAAATGTAATAAATGTATATTAACTGGGTAATCCACAATTTTGTAGAGGGGGTCAAACTTTCGTAATTTTCATCTGAGATTTGGATCTGCCAAATCATCTGCCAAATGGGGGCTTGCAAACTTGAGGGGAAGAAAACACAAATAAGTGCTTTCTCCATTTTTTAACTGTTGGCGTATAATGCAACCGAGATTTTTAAAGTCTACAGATTTTACTAACAGACCAGTCTTTGTGTAAAAATTAAAATGATGATGCTGCCATCTTTATAGTAATTTTTACCCCCCTGTAATTTGGCTCCAAATCTCAGGTTAAAATTGTCATTTTGACCCTCCTCTACAAAATAGTGTATTACTTAGTCAATTCATTCAATTTGAGATTTTAGCTTTCTTCTTCATTTATGTATTTCTTTCAGCAGAAAAAAAAATCCACACTTTTATCCTGGGACCTCTGGTTGAGTTGACATGGAAGGACCCTTAATTGGTGTTTGCGTATAGAGGCGCACCTTCACAAAACTATAGACTTCCAGCAAGCGTAAACCTCTCATTTATCCTTTTTAAAGCATACATAAAATATATAGGCTACACATATAAATGATCTGAATTCTAGTTTCCTAATTTCCTAACTTTTCCTAATTTGATCATGCTTTTGATTTTTCTACTTTCTACATTTCTTATTACATTTCTTGGGCTTTGTGAGAAATAAATGGCGACTGATTTTATATAGGATTGTGTGGCTTTCTTTTGTCCTTTTTTATCATAGACTGGAGCTTTATATATTTTTTCAAGCTGTGCTCCCAAGTTTCTGATTAGTTGGAAAGCTGTCCTGGTGAAAAAGAAAAGAGAGAGGAGAGGGAGTGAGAGAGGGAGAAATATGGGAATGACATGTGAGGAATAGCTGCGGTATTCCACAGAACTGTGTCACTGAACTCACTGTTCAGGAATCCCATATAGGCCTTTTACAAAAATGTCGCCATCATCACATTTATGTTCCCAGAACGCTGATCAAATACCGACCTCGTCTCACCACATTTCAGACCATCCACCAGATATGCATAATTTCCTTTTCCAGCACTTCGCAATCACAGCAAAAAGGCCATCAACACACATCTTAAAGGAAATTGAGGCAGAGATACAAACATAGCAAACAAGCTCTCAAAAAAATTCCCAGCTATATTTAATAGAGGTCCCAGGTTCCCAGACAGAGGGAGTGCAGACGATTATTTGGAGAAGAAGTCTCCTTGCTGTTCTCCTTCAAGCTTGCTGAAGCGGTTAGCCGATAAAATAGACTCTGCGCTCATTAAATCCAACATGGTTTGTTCTTATCTGCAGGTTAGAGAGGTTAGCATTTGTTTTATGAGCATAGAGTAAAATCTTCAACAGGTCTGGGGTCCTTTAATCTTCAGTGATTAGCTTTTCCACAAAGGAAATCACAATCTTTTTGATGTATATAATTCTTTTAGTGAAATTTTTTTAATAAATCTTTTCATGCTCTAGCATTGGAGGCCCATATAGTCAGTTGACATGTCTGCACCCTACACAAATATTATATTGACGATATTATTGACAATACAAATATTCTATCAAAGTCGGTGTCATGATACAGTAGTATTTTCATTTTGTGTTTAGTTTATTACGATTAGAACTGTAAAATTGTGAGCGTTTAACTTTGAACTAAGTTCCCATCATCTTTCATCTCACAAGTAGGACTGAACTTTCTACTTTTATTTCAGTAGTTTGAGAGTTGGCATGTCATCGTTAAAAAAAATGATGCGGTGGGCAAGTGATGTAACGTGTGTTGCAGCTGAACACCATGTAACACGGTTAGATACACATACTATATCTCAGCAAGCCTACGCACATGAATTTATTCTTAGTGAATTTGGAATTGAGCGCCTAATGAGCGCCACGTGCACAAGGGTTCGTCATTTGCATAAAACACGCCCAAACCATCTCCATATAAGGGCTTTCTGCAGAATCTTTCCTTTACAGCTTTCAAATTAAATTGTATTATTTATTAACTTTATTATAAAAGTTTATATTAAAATGATCAAATTTAATTAAAAGTCATGTTAACATAAAATAAAACTTTTAAACAAGGCCACACTTTTTTTGCATACATGTGGTTTTAGTTAAGAATAAATTTTGCATAAATTTTTAGTACAAAAGTTTTTGGTGAATCATGATTTGTTCGTGAAAACGTTTGTACGCAGATTTCCTGCGCAAATTACTGTGTGCATGCTTAGTGAATTGGGGAGCTGCTTTTGTCTGAGAATATATAATGCAATAACATATTGCAATACTTTGAAATGTCAATTTCCACTCCACCAGTGCATTATCCCAGAAGCAGAGGGACATGGAGAACTGACCTGGAGTCAGTGATTAGTACACTTGGAACAAGTAATTAGCATGGCAGCTGTGGCGGTTCAGAGGTGAGCACCAGCTACAGTCTTCTGGCTGGCAGCTGGACAGACTTTCAGGCCACCTGGTCAATTTACTTCCTTGCACACACACACGAAAGGCTTCCTGCCAAACTTCCTGTGCCTCATCAAGGCTCAATCCAGATTAATTTGTAAGCCCAGGCACTGCAGAGAATAATCATACTTTGAATCAAAAGTGCTTTAATTTGTAATTTTGTCAATTTTTCACTATTGCATAGAGCTGGTTATAATTCCAAACCAGTCTCCACCGGCCAATTATGTCAGCGACGTGTGCGTTTGAAAATCAAGGGTGTTTTGAGCCTCTGTCAACTCTGACTGGTGGCAGGCTCAGCCCGGTATGAACATTTCCAAAGGGTTTCGTTGTCCTTCCGGCTAACAATAAGACTTTGACACAGGCAGACTGAAAGTGTGTGACCTCATCGCTCAAAGACTCTTCATTTGCTGCATTGCAGTGACATCATTAGGCCACAGCTTCCTTTCACGGATTCGATTCTCGCCACTGCACATCATTTCATGCTCTGGTGCGCACATCTCAGCATGGAACCATGCAGGTGTGTGTGTTTGTAAGGATAACATGGAAGTGTGATTGTCTGTTTTAGTGAAACACTGTCAGAAACTCTATTTAAAGGTTGCGGTGTGAAACGCTGCCTGTTCTCAGTCACTCTGGGAATCTACTTTTATGAACTTGCCGTGTGACTTTCAGAAGCATTGTAAAGGAGATAATTAGAGATTAGTATTATGTGCTATGGCTAATTACCTCATGATGTGATACACGTATCACATGATATTTCATCATAATTCAGTACAAATGGTTACTGGTTTGAAGATAAACCATGATAAAAATCCCTGATGGTTTGTATTACTGTTTCATATTATAGTTATCATTAATTACGTGATTTATACTGTCCCACATTAAGCAAAATCAGCAACGGTCTCACAGAGGGGGAACATTAGTTTTGTTTTGTTTGAAAACATGGCATAAGGCAGTAAAACGTTTAACCAAAGAAGTTGCTCTAATTGGACTGGGGAATGCCTGTTTAATAGCTTGTGCTTATTTAGGCAACCTGTTTTTTTGGTTTAGTGAAAATACATTTGATGCATGGATTTAAAGTATTATATTAAATATAGTACACAATGTTGTGAGAAAACAGCTCTGATGCAATGTCTGAAAGCTCTGCAATCAACCATACAACCTCATACATTCCCAGTGCTTCAAACAGTCAGACTGGGGAGTTTCTACTCACATTAACTCTGTTTTTGTGCCTCTTTTAGTCTTTCTCTGTTTAAGACAATGGAATTTTGATCAATACCACCAAATGAGCCCTGTTTTATCTGATTAAATCAGCACATATCCTCACTTCAGAAGAGTTTTTCACTCTCGTTCTCTTTCCCTCCCCCTCACTCCCTAAGGAGCCAATCAGCTCGTAGACTCTCCTACTGACCATTATAGAAAACAAGCAAGACCGAAGAAAGGAGACCGTGCTCTAAAGCAAACGCCATGGTGCAGTTCAGTAGTGTAAAGAGAGTGAAATGGGGAAAAACACTGTTGAATAGGCAGCAATCTCGTAACTCATCCCCCAACAGGCTGATGTGTGTTTTTAATAGTAGTCACAGTATGTGAATATGCTTTCATCTTGGGAAGAGATGCTGAATAGCTGAGTGGAGTTGACTTGAATCTTCAGGATCGACACAGATTTATTAACGCTGCTTGCAATACAATTACTGTTGCTCAACCTAAGTACTAAACATTGGCACGTAACTCGTTTGTGCGACGGGGTATGAGTGATACCTCAAAGCGTGCCTCTGTGTGCTATTACTTTTCTAAATGATCAGGTTTTTTCCCCAGTGGGTGAGACCACAGGCATGACTAAAGAAGGACCCTGACTGTTTAATAGAGATCTGAATATCATTAGATTTAGCGAGGGATTATTTGCATTTGGGCCAGTAAACAGCCACCTAGAATAACCTAGTAACCACCTAGCAACCAGCCATAACACCCTAGCAACTAAGGCTGGGTATTGCTAAAGATCTCCAAATTTGATTCCTATTCAAAACTCTCAATTCAATTCTAAATTTCCAAAATAGCTTATTAGTCGTTTTAAATGTATGAAAGAATATATCTCTGTTTAAAGGTACTGTTCTCAGTTCTGAACCATTTTAAGGGCATATAAAATGTTTTCATTCCTAACGATCATTTTAAGAGGTCTGAAATTTCACGATCCTGCTTAATGTGATTATTAAAGGGATTGTTCACCCAAAGATTAATTTACTCACCCTTGTGTTTCTTTCTGTTGAACACAAAGGAAGATAGTTAGAAGAATATTGGTTGCCAGATAGTTGACCATAGCCATTGACTTCCATAGTTTTTATTCCTTCTATGGAAATGTTTAATGACCAACTATACTGAAAAAAGTCTTCTTTTGTTTTCAACAGAAGAAAGAAACTCATAGGGTCGGAACAATAATTTTTTTTGGGGTAAACTATCTCTTTACACTTCAAAAGGCTATTGGGCTTTTGCCACATGAAGGAAAGACTACAACATTATTTAACACCATAATCTGTCTTTAAATACAATATTTTAAAATGAGCAAAATCAAACAATCTCAAATTCGTTTGTATTGCTATATTAGTACATACACCAATTTACCAAGGCATTAATGCATGCATTCCTGGAAATCAAACCCATGAGCTTAGTGCTGCTATTTATTTAATTTCTATTTATTTAACGGACATAATCATCTCAACAAATAACTGCTGTTGATGCCAACTGAAATTGCATTTCTTGTGAATAACAATATTCATTATAATGACTCGCTGTGTATACAAAACATGATTGGAGGCTTTTCAACAACACACATCTAGCTTTCACACTGTAGTGCATTACATCCTCAATTTATAGGCCATTTGTGCCTCGCTGGCATCCTATAAGTGTGTTACGTAGATGTATAGCACATACTCAGTGTGCCGTCTCTTTTACCAGATCCTTGTGATTCATCATCAGACTCCAATTGGGAGCTGCACTACTTACTACTAGTACTCCCTATTAGAACAACAGACAGGCCCACAGGGCCCAAATCCGACAGATACGGCAGGAGTCGTCTCCCTCATTACCTGCTCTGTGTGTGAAAAGATGTTTCTCTCAAGGGAAGGGAGAAAAAGAGTTTTGCCTTTGAAGAACTAAAAAGAACACTGTGGGTTGAAGGAGGGATGTCTTCATTATGCAAACAGGACAGAACAGAAACGAGTTTTCGAAGCATCTGATGGCGTTCAAAAGATGCTGCTTTCGGATGCGTAAACTGGGGTGCTCCTGCATATTTAAAGACGCAACTCTCTTTATGGATCTTCCCTGCTTGTCTGTGTGTTGCATAACGACTGGTTAGAAGTCTGTCTAACCCTCTGTGTAGAATACTGAGAGATATTATGAGAGTCCGCTGAGATCTGCTTCCATTAGCACCCGCTGCAGATACATTAATGTGTTTCACGCAATGCAAGGGCTTTGCTATGTGCTGTGTTTATTGGAACATCTTGTGCAGGGTCTTAGAACCATTCGAGAGATGTGAATCAGTCGTGTGTTGCTCTAACATGTGCGTCATGTGTGTTTTCAGACTTGATCCACTGCACCAATGAGATGAATGTGAACGTTCCCCAGCTGGCTGACACACTGTTTGAGAGAACCACCAACAGCAGCTGGGTTGTGGTCTTCAAAGCGCTCATCACCACACACCACCTAATGATGTATGGAAATGAGGTGAGATTTTGCACTTGAACTTCATCCTTTTTTTATACCAGACAACCTTCTGTGAAGATCCAGCATAGCTTGGCCAAATTGACCCTACATGATAAATCACAGCTCAGCAGTCACAGTGTGCTGTTTGTGACTGAGTGTGTGTGAGACATGGTGACAGACAGTGAAAGCATTTTACATTGCCATCCTGAAAAGTTGGTGTCAGGTTACAAGCTGTGATGGATGTTTTAAATGCGTCAAAGTGGCCTGCAAAAACTTGGATAGACTAAACGAGTGAGATTCCTAAGTTTAGCTGAATGCCTAAAGCTTTATCCAGGCATGTTCATTACAACATTTATCATAACATAATAATTTATATTATATGAATTAGTGTTGTCAAAAATATTGTTATTTCGATAAATATCGATACTGAAATATCTGAACGATACCAATACTAATTTCCTGAAGTATCGAATACTAGCCGAGCGGTCACTTTCACTTCTCTCCAAAGGCGCGTCTACAAACACCACACGTGACGCACTCGTCTCATTTGCTCTGGTTAAATAGCAAAAGTGAAGTTAATGTCTGAGAATAGCGCGGACACGCATTAAAAACACACCGCAAGCAGGCATCTCAAGAGAATAGCGCTGTACACCGTGAGCGAGCAAGTCAGAGAATAGCACGGACACACTGTACACCGCAAGCGAGCAAGTCGGAGAATAGGGCAGACACGCATTTAAAACACACCGAGTAGGCATGTCGGAGAATGAAAACAGAATTTGGACAGAGAGTTTGGACAGACCTGTCCCCACTGCTAATTAAAATCCTAAAGGAAACACTAACTTTTGAACTTTTCTGAAATTTTAACCAAGATGGCCTAGTATTGTTGTTGATAGGAGTCTGTGTTTTTTCACCGTTTTCTTAAAGTTAACATAATCTGACTGAGGAGTCTTAGACAAGTAAATATTGTAACTGTGGTCAAATGTAAATTAGCTTGTGCGTATTTAAGCAATTTGCCTTCATTAGCGATTATTATCAATTTGATTACACAGATACTAATTAAACTAAACAGACAATGGCATCTCTGAATTCAATAATGAAATGCCTTTAACTGAAAATTTAATGTTTAATCTAATTATTATACATTACTGACACTCTATCCTCCAATTTGATACTGTTAAGTGCTTTTATGTTATACTGTTGTATATTTTAATCTTTGATAACAGTAGGTAATAAAAATACAATGGATAATGTTAGCTCTGGTCCAATAGGCTTTATGTCGAGCGTCATATGACCAAACCGGAAAACGGGTCTCATCGCATCCGCTTGTCAGAGAAAGTGTCAACGGTCGTAAGAACTGACTACGATATCTATGGATTTTTATGGTAATCAGCTAACCTACCTAGTTCAATTTGTTATTGCCGTTTTATTCCATTTAAATATCTAAACGATACTGTGAAGAAGAAAAAATGTAAAACGTTTAAGTATCAATCTGCACATGTGAGGGACATTGGTTATGCTAATTTTTGCTCGCTCCTTTTACGTTATCTTGAGTAAAACCGCAAAAAAATCATGAAGCACATAAAAAAGACCAGAACCGGAAGCGATGACACCTGTTTTACAGAATGCGGAAGTAAGTTGTGCATAAAGCCTATTAAAAAATATTAACATAACAAATAGAACTCAGGACATTTTTTGTTCATGTAAAATGTTCCTCATTTTCATGTTCTAGACTTGTTATATTTAGCTTTAAATAAAAAACTTCCCCCTTAATACTGTGGCATTTTTTTTCTCCGTGGTCTCGAAAAATGGTATCGAATATTCGATATTTTTTAAGGTATCGTATTGAAGTTAGAAATTCTAGTATCGTGACAACACTAAAATGAATGAAATTAATAGAACTGAAATGTAAATGGACTTAGATATTCTTCATAGCATTACATTTTCTTAGTTCAAAGCAATTGACCATCTGAGACCTTATGTACATCAATATTAATATTTTAAGTATTTTAATATGTTGCACTACCCTTTGGGTAAGATGTTTTAATGTTTAAAAAAAATCATTTATTTGATTTAAAAAACTGGTAAAAACAGTTAAACTGTGAAATACCATTACGATTTAAAATAACTGTTTTCTACATTGAACTGCGAAAATTGAACAAATTTCCCAGACATTTGATGTCCAGAAAAGGAATAATGGAGGGGCATATGGTTATACGTGGTTTGGCTCTGCAGTTTCTCCCTGTAGCAGTAGTCTTTTAGGCGTCTTACATTACGGACATTGCAGTTTATCGCTCTGGCCACATCTGCAGTCCTCATGCCTCCTGAATCACAACCCGAAAAAGGAATGTTTGCTGTTCTTGAATCAGAAGTATTCATTTCTTTTAAGAAATCCTCAAACTTTTGAAAGGTGAATTTTTTTCTCAATTCTAAAGGGGTGTCGCTAATGAGGAGTAAAAGTGGGAGCGATGCCACTGCATTTCTGTCTTAGATGTATTATATAGTGCAAAATACAATAATTTCATAATTCATAGACATGTATGTCTGGGAGACCAAATATTCAACTTCTGTTGGACATCTTTATTGGTTATTAATGCATTTTGTAACTGAAATGAAAAAACAGTACAAGCATGTGCTAATAGTTCAAGTGTTTGAGTTTGAAAGTTTGTACAGTTTATGCTCAGCAACAAGAGTTAGATAGAAATAGATGCCTACGAGCACAAACATGTAGACCGCTAATTGATAAACAGCAGGTAGGTGAGAACATGACACACGCACATTAATGATATATACAGTAGGACGTGACCTAGATGTGCACATGGTCTGCTTAATGCATTGTTACTACATAAGCTCCTCTAGAAATGCACACACATTTACCTAGCTACAGTATCTAAATATACCAAATACTTGTTCTCTTTTTATCTAAAGCTAATTGTAATTATTCCTAGGGCTGGGTATTGTAACAAATATTCGATATCAATACCTTGACTTTCGAAATCGGTTCCTGAACGATCCCTTTTCGATACCAATTTTATATAACCAGTTTTAACAATATAATTTTACCTACATTTTTATTTTATTTTTCAGTTTGTTGACTTTTTCACCACATATTTTGAGTATGTAAAAAAGCACCAATGCTAAAGTTTCCTAATCATTTAACAACATGTACTCTTTAGTTCAATTGTTGTCAACATTGTTTAACAATGAAACTGAATGAAAATTAATTGAAAATGCATTACACTGTCACCTCTGATAACAGATCACTCTAAATTGTAATTTAGAAACATGCATTTTCTGCAAAGCAGCTTTGAAACCGACATGTATTGTGAAAAATGCTATACAAATAGATGTGAATTAAATTAAATATAGGCTACTGGGAGGCGGGATTCATGCCTTCGTGCTCAGCACACATGAAGCTTACCATTGACGAGATTAACCACTTAGGTACCGAAATTTGGCATCGAAAAACAAGACATGTTTCGAATACTCGTAGTACCGAGGCAATTCTGGTTTGTACCTAAAAGTACCGAACTTGGTACCCAGCCCTAATTATTCCAGACCTTATAGGTATAGTGAACCTAAAAATGAAAATTCTTGCATCATTTATCCTCCCACATGTCTTTCCAAATGTGTATGAATTTTTTGACTCATTTTCATTTTTGACTCATTTTCACTGTTACTTTTTTAACATGTCCTGAAAGGGACAGTTTGTCTGTTAGATAACTTGTGGGATTCAGTGAATCAGAAGTTTGCATGATTCATTAAAAGACTTGAGTCATTACTTTGTGAAATGTACTAAGGCGAGCCAGTGAAGAAAACACATCTATTGTATTGTCCTGGCGTTATTTCGCAGTGCACTGTCCTTTTTATCTCATCACATTCAATTTAGACGGCAAGCTCACAACTCGGGGTGGATATAATTACTTTTTCTGGCACTATAGATTCCGCAGGAAACAATGGCACATGCACACACAAAAACAATGGCAGTGCTAGTGACTCACATGTGTCCTTGTTCATTCCCTTGGACTATAAAATAAAAAGCCCTTCACTATACGTCTTGTGCTCGCCAGTGTCAGAGATAGTGAGCGTGGAGGACTGTCCTTCAGCACACCCTGTTCTATGGCATGACGGGGCACTAATCAGCCAGGGAGGGGGTTTGTTATCGGAGCTGAACGTCTGGCCCAGGTCAGGACTGGTCTTAATCCTTTACCCCATTATGGTTTTAAAAACACACGTTTGGTTATCACTGTCTGTCGAGGAGCAGAGACATTTGGAGGACATTTGTCTTGTCAGCAGTAGTCCTGTGAGAGGGCACAGGAAGGGCCACAGATAAGGTATTGTTGATAAGGGCGTTTGCCCATGCGTTTCTACGAAAAGCAGAGAAAAGGGCGATGTCACTCAATGATGGCCCAGATACTGAACGAACAATTTGCTATAGTGACGACGTCACTTGGATTGTATGTTGTCTAGGGTAGAGATAGGAGAGGAGAGGTTGTAAAAACATCTAGGTAGGATAACTTTAGGGATAAGGAACTTTAAGGAAACAGAGAAATTGCAAGGGACAGCAAGAGATGCGGATGGAATTTTAATCGGCTGGTTCATGTGGGGTCACACAGTAGACAAATTGCTTAACCTTGTATGGGGACACCACTGCCCCAGCTGTCCATCTAGAATGGTTCCGTTTCGGGTACCGAAGGAAGACTGAGTGTGCTAGTGAGATATAACTGAAGATTGAGAGAGGTTGTTTGTGAGGGTAGTGGATCTATTTGAAGCTGCAGGCCCACATAAAGGTTAGTTTAATAAAGAGAGTATTGTCCTCTTGGTTTCATCATTAACTTATCTGTCAAAACTATTTTTGGGCCCTGTAACCATTAACTGGATTCTGTTTAAATGGTTAAATTAAATTTTAGTGATCAAAATCAATGTCTAACTAATTGAAATGATAAAACACAATTTAACAACCCCCCAATCCTTTTTTCCCCCATTTGAATATTTCTGAATCTCTGTTTAATGGAGTAATCCTTATTAACTCTTTAAAAAAAAAAAAAAAAAAAACTTTTTACTGGGATTCAGCCATGGGAAGTGTCCTTCTATAGCAGACCACAGATGCTGAAAACGCCATGAGCATCACACGTGTTTCAGTATGTGTGTTTGTGTGCCACTCATTCACACAGAAACATGAACAGAACATGCAGACTTCAGAAGTATATAGCATCCTTTTTGTATTTGAATATTCACCGACACTGGTTAATATTGTGATTTAAGTGCGTATTCCTACTTTTGATTTATTCATCCAAAATTTGCCATAGTATAATTCCACATTATACTGTGAATTCCATTTTTATGGATTGGATTCCTTGATTCTGTCCCCACTTTCCTCATTGCTGAAATCATAGGGCCATACTATTTGAGCTGAATAGACAAATAACACTTGTTAATAATTGGAAATGCACAAATATTGACCAGAAGATTGACTGGAATTAATGAATTTGGTATAAACATTGTGTCAAACATTTGTTCCTTACAATTAATAATTTTGCTTCAGCAAAAAACAAACAAAAAAAAAAACTGTTGTATCATCACTGGACATGGAGCTGTGTCTATAGAAAACCTAAATCGACTCCATTTACTTTATTTACTCCTGGTCTCATTATGCAGTGCATATTAGTCCAGAGAAGGAAAAAAATTGTTGTCTTATCTTTCATCAAAATTTAATTAACTACCACATCTGAAACGTCTTTCTTGAGCAGCTGATGTCACGTGGGTCACATGGGCTCCTGGATAATGTTAATCAATAGCCAAATAGCTGTAGGCATTGTTTAAGGCTGTTGCTGTAATTAATGCAGCCTTTCTGAAATCTCTCTGATAGTTAACACAGGAGATTAATGTCAACACAAGACCACCGAAGAGTTTCAGCATTTAAAGATCTAATTTTATTAAGTCCGTGCAAATGTCAGGCTTGAATATGCTCTTGGAGTGTGAACACAGGTGCTCAGCGTGTGCTCCTCTGGGATCCAGTGTCTGATATCTGGTGCATTTTTCTGATCAGTCTCTAGATTAATTTGTTGCTGCTGTATATAATGTTATGCTATGTATAATCTATGGAGTCGATGGAATTTGCTTCCCTTCATTATTCAAAAGTGCATGTGATTGGGTGTAAAGACATTGCTTCTGTTTTAGAGGATTTTATTCTGTCTATTGGAGAGATCTGACCAAATCTGTCAATACATACATTAATGTAATACATACTAGAGCCAGACTGATATTATCGGCCGATATTAGGCCTCTTCCATAATATCGGTATCGGCATTTATAATAGCCGATAATTAATATTTCAAAAATAAAATAAAAACGGATAAACACGCTTGAACCATGTCATGAGTGTTGGAGTTGTATAGTTTGTCCACCAGAGGGCACTCTACACTGTTCCTGTTGGCAACACTCGTTGAGTTGGTCACGATACATACATTGCTTGAATAACAATTAAAAGAACATCTCCATCAGTTCTCTTAACTCAAATAAGCATGACAAAATTTGTGACTATTTTGCTGCTGGTAAATAAGCTGAGAACGAAGCGGAATTATCTAGTAATAGTTATGTTACGTTGTTACAGTGTAGTTGACTTACTGTCCTTTTAACTTTTGACAATGTGACTGAAGTATTTTTTTAATACCGCGTGACAGTTATAGCAATGAGACGTATCATTTGGCCTGTTACGTATATTGAAAATGTATGTTTTACAATTTGCATTATGACATAATCCATTGCTAAATTATGGCTCATCATAGACTAGCTAACCACAAAGCTAGCTAATCCCACTATCATCAGTCTGTTCTGTTATGACAATAAAAAGAAAGTTTCTTTTAAAATGCATTATCATATTATTTTAGTTAAAACTCATAAATAACTACAAATAACTAATGTAAGGGAAACATGTTAATGTTTTGTTGCACGTTTCTGAAAATAATAATAATAATATAAAAAATAAAAAATAAATATCGGAATATCGGATTTTAAAACCCAAAAATATTTGTATCAGTATTGGTATCGGCCTTCAAAATCCTTTATCGGTCTGGGCTCTAATACATACATTACATACAAACATTTATTGGTTTATCCAGTCAAACTTGGACATGCATCACATTTTTGAAGTAACATGCTAAAGGAATGGATTGCAAAATCTGTTTTATGTTGACTTTGAAGGCTTTTCTGACATAGCTGTGAATTGGGCTGTTTAGCATTCTGGCCATGTGCTGACTCTTGAGTTCAGGTCCCTGTGTGGGATCTGTTTGCATAATGGATGTTGTTTGTGACTGATGTGCACTAGGTAAGGTAATTATTACCTTTATGAAACATTCTCTCACTCCCCTGATGTCTTTTTCCCTCTTTGTCTACCCTGCAGGCAGGAATGGCAAATCTTGGCAGAAAACAAACACCTGCTTCTCAGTATCAGTAATGCATAAGTAGGGAGTATGGATAAACTAAATGTGGGAATTGGTGAACTCACCTTGTTGGATTGAAACATTGACCATTGTTTTCTGTGGTGGTCGACGTAGTGGCAATGACGAGGGCAGAGTTATCCATGATGCTTTTTCACTTTTCTTCATTGCTATAAAAACCATTCCCCACACTGGTGTTTGATAGGGTAATTTTAATTTTAATGGATTACATTTACATTATTTACTTCTCTTTTTTTGCTGGTGAGATTTTGTGAGCGTTGAAACTACTTCAGCTAAGCTTTGCAAGTTTGATGCTTTTTTCAATTTGGTGACCCATTTTCACTTTGTATTCTAGTTCAGGCGTTCATTGTGAATCAGATGCAATTCCAGCTCTTAACTTTACAAATAAAATGGGTTTAGTGTTTGAAAATAATCGCTATCGAACAACTCACCTCCTTTCACATCCTGTCATTATCTTTTTTTGCTCGCCATTTTTCTTTAAGCTTTTTTTTTTCTAACCGTAGTAATTGCTCTGGCCGTATCCATAGAAACCTCAGAACATGTATGGATTGAGAGAGCGAAGACCAGCAGCCGGCACATTATCAGGGCATCATCATGCAGACTATTTACACATGTTCCCTGCAGCGTTAGTGCTCTTGCGCACAAACACGCACACATACAGCAGATCAGAGCGTTGCTTCTGGATCAGTTCCTGACTGCACGTGCGAAATCAGTGGCTAAAACATGAGCAATCCCTGTTCCCAGATTGCTGATATATTCCCTCAGCCTGAGCTGCTGTATTAATATCAGAAGCTCCTCTGTTTGGGAGAGAAAGCTCCAAGCCGAAGTGCCTCCTGCCTTAATAATAAATGATGCTTCTCTCTGACACTACTTGAGGTTTGTTCTCATATTAATTATTTGCTAAGCAAAGAATGTGGGACTCTTCCTGGACTATCAATCTATATTTATCGTCCTTACTTCTGACATCCATTTTGAATAAACTAAGCATGTACGATAGAGGCGTTCATGCAGAGGAGCAGGTGAGCGGGCGTGGATTTGCAGACTCCACTGAATTAGTAATCCATATTGATCTACGCTCTGGAAGGGTGCAAAATTCTCTGCATTTTGGTACTCACTGGCTCGGCCATGCATTTTCCAAGAGGTTTCTCTCCAAGGTTAAGCCATGCTGCCAAGAGAGAGAGCCGCACAGCTGCTTTCCTGGGGATTTTCTCCATGGTCTGAATGCGGTCTGCCTCACTCCGCTTCTCTGATCTGATCCCGAAGGATTTTAGACCAGCATTTGAGGCACGGGTCGGGTGCAAAGCAGAAGTATGCCAGTATTTTCTCTGAGAATGATTTTCCATGCACCTCCGTGTTACATCAGTATTTCCCCCATTGTCTGTTTTTTAAAGGGGACATATCATGCTAAATCCACTATTTTTTTTGCCCTTAGATGCATTTTGTTTTCTATTTGGAGTGTTTATAAGAACATGAAAAGTTGAATTTATTCTCTTCAGCTGCTTCGTTTATATCTTAATATTCTGTTTTGGTCATATTTTGCTACCTGTTCAGATTTTTCTGTTATCTATGACGTATTTTGAACAATTACGTCACAGTATTTGCAGCGGAACTGACAAATAAGGACATTGACTACCGGCCCAACTCTTCGAGCAATCCGCCATTTTTATTTCTTACTCCGATTTTGTAGTCCAAGCTCAAGGATGCTGAAGTTACGATAGGGCAAGTCAAAATGTTCGTTTGTTGGATGTAGTGACCCACATGCTTCATTACACCGTCTCCCAGCATCAGAACCTCTTCAAAGTGTTCAAGAATTCCCACTTAAACAACCTCCGCCAGTATAGGGTTTGCCGATGGACTTCGTCTGAAGGAGGGGTCAATTCCTTCTATCTTTGGAGACGACGAACAGAGAATTTCGATAAGCTGAAAATATCGTTAATAAAAATAAAGTACTTTATTTTCTTTAAACACATGGTGGTCATGGTTTAGCAGTACCTTTTGTTTTTGTTTTGAAGAAAGCGTTACACGTCTGCTAGGGGTGTAACGTTTCACAAAATTCACGGTTCGGTTTGATATGATACACTTGTGTCACGGTTCGATTAGTACGCTTCGGATTACGTTTCAAATACAGCAAAAAGAAATGGCAGAGAAATTTCCTTGATTTCATTTTTTTAATTATATTTTTATTAAAACTAACATCATAAAGTATGATTCTTTTTAATTTAGAGCAATGATGGAACTATACTTGACTTTTCTTAGGAGCATTTAAAACAACAGCTCCTTGGACAAAATGAAATGTAATATTGTAGTAGTTATAAACAAAGGTTTATTTTAGTTTAGATTAACATTTGAGGAAGCAATTGTATTGATATTGTCAAAATACAACAGACGTGATGTTACTTGAAAGCATTATAGCCTACTATTCCTGCCAAACTTACAGATAGTAGTGTTATACAGTAAATCCATGGTGATGTTGCTGATCTGTGGACACTGGATAGTTCAATTCATAGCACAATGTTTATTCTTCCTGGTTTCCACGTCAGCCAGCGCTGTTTAATCCGTTAATAACGGAGAAATGCGAATGTTTCTCATTAGATCTCGCAGCGATGTTATTACTTCAGTGGCGAATTCAAATGTTTTCTTTACTGGATTTGGCTGTGTAGTAACAGTTCTGCTTGATTCAGATCGGCTCTGTGCGGCATTGGTCCAAACTGATAAATGGTCCGTGATCCAGACAACCAATGGACAATGTTGTGGTCACGCCAGCGTCTCTTACATTATGAACGCAGCGCAGCGCGACGCGCATACATTTGAAGTAACGAAATGTTGGTTGACAGGACAAATGAACCGAACGAACCGTTCCTCGAAAGCCTCGTACTCGGAACGGTTCAATACGAAGTTCGTGTATCGTTACACCTCTAACGTCTGCAGTATTATTGTTCTTGAGTTTCATCAATGGTCATTTAGCTGCTGTGTTTTCTGATGCTTTTCTAAACGTACTCATATTATCAATACAGATTTCTAGTGGTAAGATTAGACCGTAGTCATTTATCTTGTTAGTGTGCTTGTTTTAACAAGAGAAATAATCGACTTTCACTTAAAACACAATACAGTTACATACCACTGCAATACATCCATATGAAGACGCTGTCTCTGCAGATTCGTCGTCTTCTTTTTCAACTCGCTCGCTCTGGCTCGAACATGTAAGGCTTGATGGACAATTCTTCCATTGTTGACATTTTGTTAACTTGTGACATAACGCGTGTATAATCGTATATCTCTAATCAAACTACAAAAATGGCCGAACGGGGTGGAGTTGAACCGAGTGTGAACTCAGCCACCTGGAGATCGGGCGGGGTATGGCACATCTCCTTTTTATTTAAAGAGGCCGCTCCAAAATGAGTTGCTCACATCAGAAAAGTGTTAGAAAAGGGGCATTTAGAGCTATAATAATTGAGGAATTCAGACCCAAGCATTGCAGTTTCGCTTTATATAGACCACAAATGTATGATTAATATGTAAAACGGAATGATTTAAAAGCATGATATGTACCCGTAAATGTTGGAATGATGATAAAATGGAGCTGCAATAATTAAAGAGATTGTAAAAGAGATTGAGGAAACTCACTCAAAGCCGTCACATGACCAGGGCCAGCCTAGGCTCCAGGAGTTCCTTTGAGATCAGAGATCGTTGTTTTTTTCAAAGGGTGGGTGGCCTCTTTCCCTCTATTTACACACAAGACTATCAGCCCACTGTTCTGTGGATCGCCACTCTTGATCCTCCAACTTAAGCAGAGCTCTAGGAATGCAGTACTTTTTAACCTTCCGTTCCTTCAGATCCATTTTAGGAACCGTGTGTGATTTCAGTGACTCTCGACCTTTGAATACTTTTACCACAGGCAGAAATGGCCACTGCCAGGTCTATTTTATTCCTCTGTGCCAAGCAGATTTTGCCTGACCGCTGGGCCTGTCACCAGGTCCTCATGCTGGTTCTCCCCTGAGGTGAAACAAGCCTAAGGCTCCATCCCAGTACGTAAAAACTAGTACATTTCCTGCTGACTCTTTGCACTGATTTGCAAATTAAGATCAAGGTTACACCTACTGCATTCTGGTGGCTGATAACTTTGTAGCATCCCATAAATCACATTGACGAATTACAGTTCCAGGAAAACACAATTAATTATTCAGATTTTCTTACTAATTATTTGTTGACGTACCAGCTGAGCTTATAGTGTGTTTCAGGCAGTTGAAGGCTGTTTACATTAGAGCACAAATAAGATCTTTTTAAAATCTTTGTTTTAGTAAAGTGGTTGATTGACAGGTGAGTGGGCGGTCCATTGTTGCTTTGTGCAGATTAGTGTCACAAATGCAAGATCTTTTGCGTTTTAGCTATTACAATATGATATGCGTGATCAGATCACAAAACATTTTAGAATATGATTATTCCTCTATTCATCACAAACTTCTTCACTAACTACTACTAAACAATTTTTCTACCAGATGGTTTTGAGGTCTGTGTAAGGGTACAATTTAGGGGTGTATCTACTGTAAATATCGATATCATGATTCAATATCGATTCTCTCAGCCAGCGATATATATTTGCCCATACCTCAAAAAATTCTGCGAATACCATTACGATTCTGATCCCAACCAATCTGAGCCCACTGCCTGTTTCTGAGGGAGTGGTTTCATAGAATCAGGAAGTCAACCAGTCGTTCAAATGACAGAGGAGAAAGCGGCTAAAAAGACTTTTTTAAAAAAGAAAAAACACAAATACATGTTATATTGCACCCCATAAAAACAATAATGCAAAGAAAAAAAGCAGTAAACCACCCCTTTGGATAAGTACTTCATTACCCACAATCCTGAACAATCCCACAATCCCACAGTAATGCATCTGATTGGTGGAGGTCGTGTAACTGACTGGGTAAACCCACGAAGATCCGTGAAGACATGAAGATCATATAATGACGTAGGGCTAGTTCATTGGTCGCACCTCAGAGACGCCCCCGCACCATTGGATATGCAGTTGTCGCAGCACAGCCTATGAGCGAGCCACATATGCTCAATGTGTTAGCTGTGGAGCTGCAAATGCGTTTTACAAATAAGCTTCAGTAAATTGAGGAAAAGGAGTTTCCCTGCACATTCACTAATAAAATTCACCGGAGGAAAAAGTTCACGTGGCCATCGTCAGGTTGGAAGTCACTCAAAAGGCTCTTTCACGGTGGCTTCCAGTCGACATTAGTGAGGCACGGTGGTTTATGGGAGGAGTAGTTCCTTTGCTCAGAAATGAAAATATGTGGATTTTCTCTTTGTTTTTTCACTGGAAATGATATGTTGTATGCTTATGAGTTCAGCTGTAGCTGGTAATCCTCAGATATGCTCTAATACCCTTTAGATATGGATTTTACAACACGTCAATGGGAGAAATTAATGGGAAATTTGCTTCCGGCACCAGCGCTCTCTCAGGCTGTGGGCGGGACTGTGATGCTTTATTTTTAAAGTGACTTACAGCCTTTGTCGCCTGACCTGAATACTGCCCGCTGATTTGCTAAAATGGACTTTTCGGGTTGTTCACAAAAGGGTGCTGCTTGTCGGTTTCTGCTGTATGAACTCGCGATGCTTACCGGCTTTTGTGACAAAGCGGGTTCAGTTAATCTTGTCAGGCATCTATTTCAGCTGAGAAAAGATATGTGAGGATGTGGAGAGTGTCAAAATAAAACTACCATATATTAGGGATGGGACGGTATGAAAATTTGATATCACGATTATAGTGTCCAAAATTATCGTGATTATCAATATTATCACGGTTTTGTTAAAATTAGATGAAAGTGTTCAAAAAGAACTGATACTCACACTTAAACATTTCAACAAGTTTTATAATTGAAAGTCAACAAACAACAAATAAAACAAGCAGCTCTATGCAGTTTTTTAAGCAAGATTCTATTCTATGGCGTTTCCTTCTTTATAATGGCCGTCGTCAATAGCAACGCATTATTACACAGCACACATCCATATCAAAACAGACGCACGCTCTCGTTTCATTCAAATACAACTTGCCGTCTTGTGTCTCCGTTTTTTGATTGTATTGAAAATGAAATCAGAGTTGATTTATTGTTTACAGAGGTTGATAATATTGGTGTGATATCTTGTCTGGATGATTGTTTTACAAAATCTATTTATAAACAGGTAAGATTTAAAACATTAGCTAATCTCATTATCAATTCAATATGTCCCCGAAATTATGTGGTAAATTAAATAGGTGTAATACGTGATGTATCTATACATTACGATACCTTAAAACCTCACTCTTAATATGTCTTATTTGAAGTTGTTCGTTCATGTTGGCTCAAAGCCACTTGCTGCAAACTTTTCTTTGCGGAAGCTTCACGTATATTTCAAGTGAGTGACATAAAATGTTTAAACTCAAAACAACATTTTGTGCCCAATTGTTTCCCAGAAGTAGTTTTGGTTTGAGATTGAAGTTAACTTGCCTTGCGTTCGCTATACAACAGTGGGTGATGGTCAGACGACTCGGCAGATTTGAAGTGTTTCTTTTGGACAGTGACGGTGACTTTTTGTTCGGCAGACAGGGTGACTATCCTCGATCAAGTTTCCCTCAGGACTTTTGTAAAAGCCAAAATATGACCACACCTCAGATTTGGTCCTCTTAAAAGGCTGAAAAGTCTCCCGAGCACGGTCACTGCCTTCCGCCATTCCTTCTCAAATAGTAATAAAAAAAAAAAAAAACATTGCGTGCAGCGCGCAGCCTGCATCAGACTGGCCGACGGGATTTACAGTGAGTTATTAAAATCGCGATAATCAAACACGGTTTTAATGATAATTCAATTTTAAACGATAATACTAACCGTCAGTATATTTTATCGTGGTTTATCGTGAAACCGGTTATCGTCCCATCCCTACCATATATTGATATTTTATGTGTGACATCGTATCGTTACACCCCCTAGTGAACATTCATAAGTGACCTTCATTTATATATGTACCCAGGTCTAGAGTCTGTTATACTCCGTTTACCCGTCATGTCCACTACATGCATGAATGAGGTTGGAATGCATCATATCTTAGTGTAAATCTCCCGCATTCCCCAAACTCCCATCATGTCTGTTCACAACAGCACCTAGAATGCTGTGTGCCTCTCTTTGCTCTCTTCTTCAGCCCACAGCTGTGTGAGGTGGTGGGATGGGGCTGTACGGAGGAGAGGAGCTGCAGCAGACATACTTGGCAGCTCAAAGAGAGCTCAGAGGAGTCTGGTCTTGTACACAAGTCTAGATTTCACACAGTGTACGGCAAATTCAGCAGCGGGAGTTTCCGCATGTCAGGGATGAAGTCGCTCTTGCATAGTGACAGATTAAGAGCTGCAGAAAGATGTCTAGTCTAGCATGTAACTTTACACTTTTGTGTCATCTCTTCTCTACCTGCAGCGTTTCATCCAGTATCTGGCCTCAAGAAACACGCTCTTCAATCTGAACAATTTCCTTGACAAAGGTGCATTGCAAGGTATGAAACACCTTTACTGTCTTTAAATCATTGTATATATACACACACACACACACTGATGATAAATCCCTCGTTCTGTCCCTCAGGTTATGACATGTCCACATTCATCAGGCGCTACAGCAGATATCTCAACGAGAAAGCTCTTTCCTATAGGCTGGTGGCTGTGGACTTCACCAAGATGAAAAGAGGGTGGGTAAACCTCACTTCTGCCTGGAGTCTAGATTGTGTTCAAACACATTGTCTCAGCAGGACACAATCTAATCATGCTAGCTCATTACTCCGATAATTAAGTTGTTTTTAAAAGCTGATTAAGTAGTTTAATTTTTTTTAAAGCGCTAATTAAGATTGCGAGTAAGTGGCCAGTACTGATTTGTTTGTTTATCTGTTTATGGAGCAGTATTGATGGAGTCATGCGCACCATGAACACAGAGAAGCTGATCAAAACGTTGCCTATCATTCAAAACCAGCTGGACGCTGCTGCTGGATTTCCAGGTTTGTGATGGAGAACATGCATAAATGCTTTAAAACTTCCCTGTGATTTTTCTCTTGCCGTTTTACTAAGTTATATGCTTCATAACCCCTATTTAAAAAAAAAGCATGCAGTGCCATTCAAAAGATAATTTTTGACGGATTTTTTCATTCTTTTATGCTCAACAAGGCTGCATTTAATTGTGTAAAAATACTGTAAAAGCGGTAATATTGTGAAATAATATTATTACAATTGAATTGAGTTAGTTTCTACGAAGCGTATTGCATTCACTTGAGGAAAAAAAAACTACTCTTTTTCCGAATTAACTGTCTCAGAATAATCGAGAGATTTTTTCATGGGAAAAAAGTTTTTTCTGAATTATTCTCAGAATTACGAGATTATTTTAATGAAAAAGAGGTTTTTCTCTGTTTTTCTGAATTAACAAGTTAGTTATCTCAGAATTATGAGATACATTTTTCTTGAAAAACATTTTTTTCACTGTTTTTATGAATTAATTAGTTACTCATAATTTTGAGATAATTAAGTAATTGGGTTTCCCGTAACTTTCTATTTTAAAATGCTAAAGTTTAATTTTTTCTTGTGAAGACAATGCATAATTTTCTATGGTGGCGTATTGCATTCACTTGAAGAAAAAATCTACTCTGTTTTTCTGAATTAACTGAGTTAATTTTTCATGAGAATTTTTTTTTGCTCTGTTTTCTGAATTAACGAGTTAATTTTTCATGGAAATTTTTTTGCTCTGTTTTTCTGAATGAAAAAATTTTCTTATGAAAAATTAAGTCATTCATTCAGAAAAACAGAGCAAAAATTTTTTTTCTCATGAAAAATTAAGTTGTTAATTCAGAAAAACAGAGCAAAAACTTTTTTCTCACTGAAAAATTAAGTCGTTAATTCAGAAAAACAGAGCAAAAACTTTTTTTCTCATGAAAAATTAACTCATTAATTCAGAAAAACAGAGCAAAAAAAAATGTTCTCATGAAAGATTAACTCGTCAATTCAGAAAAACAGAGCAAAAAAAATTTTCTCACTGAAAAATTAACTCGTTAATTCAGAAAAACAGAGTAGATTTTTTTTCTTCAAGTGAATGCAATCACGCCACCGTAATTTTCAGCCGCCATTACTCCAGTCTTTAGTGTCACATGATCCTTCAGAAATTATTCTAATATGCTGATTTGGTGCTCAAGAAACATTTTATTATTATTATCAATTGTGAGAATAGTTATTTTTTCCCCTATTTTTGCATTTATTTAAAAGAGAAATTTGGTGCATTATAAATATTTTTACTGTCTTTTTTGATCTGTTTAATCCATCCTATTAATTCATTTCTCAAAAAATGTTTTACTGACCCCCAAATTTTTAACAGTAGTGCAAAAGAAAACAATTAAAATCTGTGTAGACATAATGCATGAATATGTACAGTGTTAAAAGCTTCGAACTCTCTTCTTATAATGAAAGTGATTTTTCACTCTGTTTGGAAAGATGGGTCAGTGTTTACAGTGCAGATTATTTGATTACTCTTGTGATTAAAGTGATAAATTCAAGTAATTCAAAAGTAAATTGGCAACCCTTAAGCCCCAGGTTGGACTTTAACAGAACAACATTGATGTTGATTCAGTCCAAGCTTTTTGGTATGATATGTACTCTCTCGTGTGGATGTGTGGGTGTGTGTCTGTAGGCTAACCCTAATGAGCTGACTAACGGAGTGATCAACGCTGCCTTCATGCTGCTTTTCAAAGACTCCATCCGTCTGTTTGCTGCCTATAACGAGGGCGTCATCAACCTGTTGGGTAAGAGTAATCTACTCCCTCTTACTCTAGAGAGCGTTCTTCTCTCACGCTCTGCTTTAGGGGTTAAGTCTTTGTGCTTTCTGATCAAAGAATCGTGCAGTTGTTGTTGGACCTCACTTAACGTGATATTGGTTCAACTTTGCTTTTTAAACCGGAAGAACAAAATGGCTCAGAAAAAGAAAAAAATAACCACTTTTAGATATTGCATCTGTGGACCTGAGCAGACTGTGTACTCAGACTACATTCGCCCCAATGGAAAGCATATTTACAGCATATTTACAGCATCTTCTATATAAAATAGTAATAGAGTGAACAAGTGACTGATTTCAGCCACAGCTTCGACGTCTGTTTGAGGCGGGATGCTGTAGATTCCAGAGAGCATTTGATTGGACAAAAAATCTGATGAGAAGCTGAAGTGCTGGGCATTGTCATCAAAATTGCAGAAGTGAGAGACATACGTTTTGAATGCTTAAATCTTCTAAATGCGAATTTTGTCATTGTTTTGGAGCACATTAACTTATCGATAACCTTAAGGCTAACATATTCATACTAAAAGCCAAAAAAAAAAAAAAATCCATTTGGATTTAATGGGGACTTCAATAATAAACATAACGAGTGTTATTGTTGGTTGCAATGATTGTGCAACCTGTACATTTCTGATAAAATAAAAAATTATCATAGGTTTTAGGGTTTCATGACCCTTTAATGAAGTGAGGTCAGATTTTTATTTTTTAAGCTCTTTGTTTGAGCTCTATTATTTAGTCGTTAAGCCAGTCATTTTCCGTGTTTTTAATTATTTTGTTTTATGTTGTAAAATATGGCGTTTAGGTTGGTAATCTGAAAAGGCATTCGAGTGCTAGCTGTCCTTGAGCGAACCATTACAGCAGCTTTTATATGCCCCTGTCTCAGTCAGCCCAGAGTGTTTTGACAGTCCTCTGATGGGTAATTGCAGTCTTTATTTATTTGAGTCACTCTGCTAATCGTTCTCTCTATTCTCTCTCTCTCTCTCTCTCTCTCTCTCTCTCTCTCTCTCTCTCTCTCTCTCTCTCTCTCTCTCTCTCTCTCTCTCTCTCTCTCTCTCTCTCTCTCTCTCTCTCTCTCTCTCTCTCTCTCTCTCTCTCTCTCTCTCTCTCTCTCTCTCTCTCTCTCTTCCCTTTTCAGAGAAATACTTTGATATGAAGAAAAACCAGTGTAAAGATGCTTTGGACATCTATAAAAAGTTTCTGTACAGGATGACCAAGCTGTCAGAGTTCCTTAAAGTGGCTGAGGTACCAATGAGACAGACACACACACACACACACACAATCAAGGGTATTTTGATATGACAGGTCTGACTTAAGACAGGCTGTCTAGCCCCTCTGCCCGCTATCTCTCTCTCTCTCTCCCCCTCCATCTCTGATATCTCTCTCTATCCCACAATGCTCTGGCATTCATTTTCTCTGGATAGTTGCATGCACAGAGACCACATTTAGTGTTGCGGCACTGCATTACATTGCCTTGCACAATCCTCATGGACTGTGCCCATTAGCATATACATGTGCCTTCTCTGACAAAATTAGTTGGTTGTCACTGCATTTTATCTTTCGTTTGAATTGAGGAGAAATGGGCATTGAATAAAAAGAGACTAGACTAGCATCTGTCGATTTAGGCTCTCATTTGATATTCACCTTGATTTGATATTGTTAAATATCTGATATAATGAAAAATGTAAAAAAGTTTCTGAAATTAAAGAGATTTATAATGTTACAAATGATTTCAATATGCTAAATATTTCTATCCAAATTTATATATTGTTAAAAAAACATTCTACACATATTGGTTTCCACTAAAATATTAAGCACCACACACTGAAGAGTAAAATTAAACTTTGCCATCACAGGAACAAATGACTGTTTAAAACATTAAAATTAAAATAGAAACTAGGGCTGGGCGATATGGCCAAAACAAAAATTATCACGATAATTTTTCTTATATCAGTCGATATCGATAATTATCACGATATATGTTGAATCTTTATTTCTTTCAAGTTTAAAGGCAGATTTTTGCTCCTAAGTGAAAGTTGTATAAAACAGAGTGTTAATTGTGTTTTAAACGACTATTTAAATTTATGTTCATTAACAAAAACAGTAACATCTGTTTTTTTTTTTAATGTAACAACCACATTTTTATTTGGTAAAAAGTAATATTCTGACTGTTTGAGTTGTATTAAAATTAACCATTGTTCATCCAGTATCATGCATTTAGATCATGATAACCACAGATAAAACGAGGTATAGCCTATAACTTAGCACCTCACTATTATGGCATAACTTTATGGTTTCTGTGGTATTTGAATGAAAAACAGTAGCCTAACAGTTAAATACATTATTAAATACTGTACTTATATTCCATTAGTCATTTAATACATTGTCTACATTAATAATATTATACAATTCAATATGTATATCCCACATTTCATGGTGCAGTTAATATTACAAGGCTAACCTTACAGTAAATCCATGGTAGGCTAAATTGATTCAGTATCAATTCAGATTCTGACTGCATCGTTGCACGCAGTGTTTCTCCTTTTTGTCAGCGGTGTTTTCATCTGCCTTTAAACTGGTTTAAACTTGACATTTGTGTTCTTCACTGATCTCAAGCGCTTCTCACTGGATCTTGTGAGGGAGACGATCAGAGTGCGAGTGTGCGTGAGCTCGCGCTGCGTTCAGTGCGCTGCCGTTTGGACTTTGAGCCGAGACGGATAAATGCTCCGTGTGGCGTGCGCTGTTCAAATGAGTTTCGTTTCCGCTTTTGGCGTATAAACATTATCGAACATTTATCGACCTCTTGATATCGTTTTATCGAGAAAAATTCTATCGCGATAATTATCGTTATCATTTTATCGCCCAGCCCTAATAGAAACCATTATTAAATATTGTAATATTTCACAATATAAATGTTATTACTGTATTTTTTTATAAAATAAATACAGATTTGGTGAGCGTAATAGACTTTCAAAAAGAACCCAACCCAATGTAAATTCACCCACAGCAATGTCTACAATCCGAATCCAGTAATCATGAGCGACTGTAAAAGCTATGTTTGAAAGTAATTGGTTCAAAAGTGCGGGAACACCGCACATGGATTGTACCCCACAAAGACTGCTGTATACAATGTGTAAAGATTCGTCATTTGTCTCCTGCCATTCATACTGTGGTCGTTGATGGCTGTCGTTCGTACTGTGGATTCACGCGGCTGAAGTTGAGACCTTTAAAGTTTCAGAGTCCTGTCTCTCTCCATCTGGCCCAGAAGAAGATCTGTGTTTATAGGACTCTCCCTCCCTCTTCTCTCTCTGACACTGATGAATTTCCATGCTGCTGCCTTCTTTCCCACAATTCCCAGCTCCGTCCATTCAGCCAGCCATTAGACTGTCTGAGTTTATTTTCAGACTGGCTGTTCTTCTGATGCATCAAAAATCTCAGCGAGTTGATTTGAAAATGAGTCAGTGTCTATTACAATGTACGATGATTACCTAATTTGCTGTTGTACCCCCATTGGGTCTCATTTAAATGTCATCATTTGTCAAAATTGTTTTTGAATGTTAACCACTCCACACGGCACAGTCAGCTGTGTGAGGTCTTATCAATGTCAGTGTCTGTTCCCATTGGTCCTCCGTGGCTCTCGGCATGCCACACCACTGTTACGTTTATTTCTATCATTTTTAAGTCACTGCATGTGGTATTGATCCGTTATGTTTGTTCTTTTTCATATTTTTCCCCCTCCCCTTCGTTTATTGTTTGTTTACCTTTTTTTGTTGTTTTGTTTATGACACAGCAAGTTGGGATTGATCAGGGTGACATCCCAGATCTCACTCAGGTCAGTGTACATTTCATCTCCACTTTCTGTTTTTCCTCTCTTCTTCCTCACTATGCTGCTGCTGTGTCGTCCATCACACCAACGCTCTCCCTTTTTTCTTTCCTCTCTGTGTTCCCCTTGTCTTTGTCCTATCTCTTGTTGTCTGATGTGCTGTTTTTGTACCCATGCTCACTGAGATGTTCTCTCTTGTGTTTGGTTTTAAAAAGTTCGATCAAATATCAAACACTCCCTCTGTGTTTAGTTCCCTTTCAATGGTGTGTTTAGTGATGATCACACTATTTCAGGATAGCTTTAAGGATCTACACTTGCGAATTTGATATCTGTGTTTGAATGTGTTGACATTACAGAGTGAGGTTAACACACTGAATGAAAGGTTATTTCCTTGTTTGGTAACACATTGTTTATTGTTCCTTTCAGACGACTGAGAGGATCTTACCTTGTAGGTGGTGGGTTATTTGCACTGCTTGTATTTGACATAATCTGGGCTAATACTAGTGCTGGGTGATAAATCAAACATTTACCATGTATTGAAAATGCTGTTAACCAGCATTGTTAATATTTATTTGTGCTAGGTTAATCTAGGTAACTCGATATTTTATTTAATTTTGAATAATTTAATTTAAATTTAATTTAAATCTTTATAAAAAAATAGTTGAAACATACATATGTCATGAAAAAATATTATTATAACGTTATTACAATAAAAGCTTCCTTATGTATTATTTAAATGTAAGTAGCCTACAAATCAGTTAATTTTAACCTTTAATATTAAAGTGATGTACCAATGGGGGTTCCTTGTGTAGTTTGCAGGATTAGTTAAGAGAATTTTTTTTTTCTTGAAAATTTGCCATGTATTGTACCTGATAGACCCCAATTAATCGATTTTGAATCTAATCTAAGTTGAACCAATCGACGGCTGTCAATGCCCAGCCATAATATTTATGTTTATAAGAAAGCAGTTTTGCACTCATCCTAGGTAGGGGAGCACGGGGCACAACCTAACACGGGGTTAAATGTAACACGGACGTTTTACGTAGTTCGTCAGGATCAAGCAGGTTGTCTTTCCGCTATTTTTTCTTGCTGCCAGAAGACGGTCTTCCGTGAATTTGCGGAAAGTTTTGATTATATTTCGTGAAGATACTGGACAAAGAGTGTTTTGACACCATGAAAGTGTTTTTTTTTTTTTTCGGTTTCTGAGTTTGGTGTAAACGTTTCCAAATCTAACTTTATATTGTCGTAATCACTGTCTTGTTGGCTCAAACATAGCACCGTTTTGAAACATGTCAGCAATTCCTAGCGACTGTTAACTAGGCTTAAAATATGTAATATACAGCGGGGTTGGTTGTAACAGAGTGTTACAACTAAGCCGCCAAGTGTACAATGATAATCAAATGAAAACAGAGCCACACAACTTTTCAGGTTTGAGTATACATTTATTTATACATTTAACTTTGTTAGACTTTCACAAACAATGTTGGAATTTAAAATGATTAAAATTTAGTGTACTATGAATGATAACTTGTTTATTTATTAAAAATATGGCCTGTTATAAATGCAATAAACCCTTTAAATTTTTTATTTTAAGCTCATTGTATAATTATTACAATTATTATTATTAGTAATAATATTTGTACATGCAGCTGCCACACACAAATCTAATTTAATTGCAATTACAATATTTATAATTTTATTTATTATATTGCAAAAATATGCTGCCCTTTTCTATGTCTCTATCCATGATATTGATCCATAATAGAAGGATGATTGGATGAGGGATGGATGTATGGATATCCGTCTAAACAGATGCACAAACAATTTCAAACTACACAAATAAAATACTACTGAATCATGTGTGTTACACACAAGTGTTACAACGAACCCCTCTGTCTCTTACAATTAACCCCGTATATGGGGTAAGTTGTAACATTTGCACTTTTGTCACTTTCAGTGCAACTGTACGAAAATGGTAGGTCCTAGAAAAAAACTTTAAGTGGTCATTTGTAGCAGAGATGTGTATGTTGCTTGTGTAAAAAAGTGTTAATCTAACCTAATTATTTTTTAATTAATTGAGCCAAAACCAAAAAGCGTTAGGTTGTGCCCCGCTCTCCCCTACATAAATATGTTAATATTGTAACAAAAAATACCATCTTTTGAATGAAACGAGGGGCATATAAAAATAAAACTGTGCCTTAATTAAAAAAATAAATTGATAAATATGCGTCAGTGTTTCTGCAAAAAATATTTGGGTTTGTATTTTTGTTTATTACTATGTATTGTTGTGCTACATAATATTAGAATGAGAAGAGTGATTTAAAATATATATATATATATATATATATATATATATATATATATATATATATATATATATAAATAAATAAAATAATAAAAATGCTTATTCATATAATAATAATAATACTATTTAATATTGATTTAAAAATTTAAATGTGTATGTATATGTAATATTATGTAAAATAATAAAATATATGAATAAGTGATACAAATACATAAATCTTTGTTTATTTGTAATTAATTTCTTAACTAAATTTTATTGTATTTTGAGTCTGAATCTTAAATCTGAATGGTCTGGTCGAAATAATTATTTCGTAAATGAAAAGTCACTCATTTAAAAGCAAATACATACAGTATATATTGAGATTTCATCAAATGGGAAATATTGAGTTGACTTTTTTTAGTTATATCTCCCAGCCCTAGTTTGTTCCTGACTGCATCAGCAGATTCATCCCCTTAAAACCAGACTAACTGATTAAATGTGTCTCAAACTGCCATCCTCTGCCCTGTCACTTTGCAGGCATGGCTGTACATCGCTATTTCTGCTGATCTGAGACCAGACTCACAGTTGTCTCTTTATGGTTTGATCAAATCTTTGGCTCAGATCAGCATAAAAGCAGATCTCCTGCTGGGTTGCATGGCGGCTTCGTGCTTGTAAACCCCCTGGCCATCAAAGTCAGTGAAGGTGGAGCTCTCTAGCACAGAACGAGAGCTATATGTTTTTTTTACCCGATGCCTAGTTTCGCCTTTATGTGAGAAAACTGCCCCAGCGGCCCTTCGTTTGTAGGATTGTGATGAAGTATTCATGTAACCTCACTTTGTCCTTAGCCGGCACGCACATCTATAATGTAGCTATTTAATCAAAAGCCTGTTCTCGTCATCTCTTAGAGGAAATCAAATCAGACAGGGAAGAAGCAAATTAAAAGCTGTTACCCTTTCATCTCTCTTTTTTATCTCACTTCTGTGGAAGTAATACATTTTCCCGCTTAGTTAAAATGTTCGTTTTCTACTTCTATTTGAATTGTAGACTGCTGCACATGTATTTTTCCTCTCTTTTGGCTTCTGTTTTCTGTGGGATGGATTAAACCCAAACTGCCCTCTCAGCGATGTGGAGAAAAAGCCAACCTAGATCAGATCCAGACATGTTGGCCAGCGCTGCCAGCTAGGCTCAGTCAAAGAGCTTACCTTCCCCTTAGTCCATAAGCGCAGTTTATACACGATTTGTCTGTTCTGGAAACTTGGCTCAAAGCACCTGCTCTTTTCACCGACGCTGAGCTCTGAGCTTGTGCTAACATTTGCTTTCATTTGAATGAAGCAGCACGAGGTGTGTGTGCTCTGCTCTTAGGTGCTAACATACACATTCCGTGTTTGCTGATCTGGATTGATTAATGATTCCTCATGTAGTTAAGATAATTATTTTCGGAAACAAAAACCTAGAACGGTATAAAAGGCTCAGGGGAAGGTTTTAGCTTGATTTGCGACTCAAAACACAAGAATGTCTCGCAGAAATCCTGAAGTACTAGTTCCAAAAGCCAGTGTAAGCCATTTTAGTGATTTTTATATTGGTGACCTCATGGGTCTGTCATGCGTCTGAGGTTTGGATTTTCAAGTGTGCATGCCACTTCCTCTCTTTTTATATTTGTACTTTTCCTCTCTCTTGTTTTCTGAGCTTGTTTATCCTTTGCCTGTTCACAAAAGCTTAAAGCATGCTCCTGTTTTTATTTGCTGAAACTTGGGTTGATCGAGTGGGTGTGTGCGTGTGTTGTGTGTTTGACTTGTGAGTGAGTGTCGTACTCTTTAAACCGGTTGCTGTATGTTTTTGTTGAGTTCTTGACTCGTCTTTTTTTCTCCTGCAGGCTCCCAGCAGTCTCCTGGAGGCTCTTGAGCAGCACCTGGCCTCTCTGGAGGGAAAGAAAACCAAGGAGCTCTCCGCTGACAACAGGTTCGAACTCGTACAGATCCAAACAATCCAGAATCACATTGGAAAGTCTGTGAAGTAATTGTCAACCAAATAAAACTGCCACGCATTTGAAAGGTCCATAAAGACTTTGCAGAATAAATCCATATGAATTGAGCTGTTAATCCAAGTCTTCTGAACAAACACGGCCGCTTTGAACAAGTTTAATTTAGGCTTTGATTCACACAACTTCGATCTCGTCAAATATGGTAAACACACACTCAACTGCGCTGACATGATGTGCAAGAACCAGTGAGGTTCATTCTTGCGCATGAAGCAAGCATGGTTGACCTTCCAATTTTACCATATCAATAGATGGGGTAAAAAGGATTGAATTACTATGAATTAATGGCAATGAACAGAGATAACAAGAAAAGCATTGATCATTGGATTTGATCCATAACAGGTCCCAGAAAGCCTTTTTACAGAACCTAGCAAATCTAACATTCTCTGACATTTATATATATATTTAAAATCTGTAAAAATGTTTTCTTGGTGGAACCATGTGTTTGGTTTTCATCATAAATACGGCGAATTAAAGTCACTTCATTGAATAATATTAATTGAGTGGCAGGCTTGTCATACAATAACATATGTGATGTGATCTGGGAAAACCCACCACACGGTGAAATTTGACATATTACAGGTTTTGATACCATATTAAAGCTGGGTTCAAGCCCTTTCCAAATCTGTTTTTATTTATTTTATCGGTTGTCTGTAACAAAAGTTATAGTTATCTTAAGTCAGCTGATCGCTATGATTTTTAGAAACAGAATTTTGAGAAAAACAGGTTTAAATAACCATAACATCCTGCTAGCGCGACGACTGGCGCTCCCTTTTTATTGCCTTTTTTACATATCACATATTTAAGTAATCATCATAGATTGGGTATCATTCGAAAACTTACGAACTCAAAATTCATCCTGTGAAAACCGTTTTAAAATTGGACGATTGAGAGGCAAGCAAGGTCTTTTAGACAAGCAACTTCAAACTCTGTTGTTCTCCGCATCATATCACACGATAACGCTGGATAAAAATAAATAAATAAAAACTTGCGTGCCGTTGTAGTTCAACCAGGACTGGATTTTATTCTGTTATGTGGTTTATTTTGATAGGTGAACTGTCTTTGTAGTGTTAGGGGATGGGGAAGGAGAGCTATGCTGGAGATTTGTGTTTCCCCCTCCGCTCCGCCTGTGTGCATGTTGTTAAAGAGAAACGCAGTCTTTTCAGCTGGTCATTATATATAATCGCTATTTTTCTGCAGTAAACTAGTGAATTTTCCCAAGTTATATTCAGAGATGAGAAAACAAGATGTTATAGAATAATAATTTAATAAAAAACAAATTTTGAAAAAAACTGACATTCAGTTTATTTTTAGACTTTACTGAAAACGTTCCAGCGCGACATCCGACGGGTTTTCCCAGATCACATCACATATAATCGTCCCATTTTGTGTAAAATAAAAGCGTTTTTTTTTTTTTGCCAATTAACTTTGTTTTAATTAGGCTAATGGCATCTCAATTATCTCAACATTTTAAAACAGAAAAACAAAAATATGTAATCAAATTTAAGATATTGTATGTCACCTCTTAACAACACTTGATACTGGAACAACAACGATTAGCACAAGATTTATATATAGCCACATACTGACTTCTTTTGGGGTTGTGAACAGTGTTAAATTGATCAGGTCTTAAAGCTACACTGTGTAACTCTTAGTTTATTCTTAGCTAAAAACACTTAGTTCTTTCAAAAATATATGTGCTCATTAATGTATATTTACTTCGTTAAAGTAATAAAGTTTTCTCGTGAGTGTATAATATGCCATTGAAAATACATACGGGTAAGGGGTTCTAATGTCGAGTCGCCATGTTGCCCCTCCATCTTGAAAGTACATTAGCCAAACAGGGACATACCAGTTAATTCAATCTTCGCCTTTCGCGTTTACGTTTGAGTTAGCACTCATGGACAAGGTCGAACTGGATGCCGTGTTTATCTTGGACTACATTGGCCATCCGTAGGAGTTAAAACGAAATCAGAATTGAGAGGAACAGAAACTAATATTCACTGGATGGTCACCGCTAGATGGGGGTAAAAATCACACAGTGTAGCTTTAAAGAAATGAAAGGGAAATCTCATTTCTGGAATTTTTGTTTGTCTGCAGAGCCCAACACTCTGTCCAATGCGGTGTCGACCCTGTCCAACACCGAATGTCCTTCTCCTTCTCATCCAGCAGGATGGGACGAGAAGGAGAAGCAGCAAGCCCTGGAGGAAGAACAAGCCCGTCTGCAAGCACTCAAGGTAGGCCATGACCTCTCCCATTATTTTCTGTGAATGAACATGTTCTCTTCTTGATTGATTATATATATATATATATATATATATATATATTTTATAAAGATTATACAATATAGGCATATCCCAACTCCTCTTAGAGAAGGCTGTTCCAGCCGAGATTTGGCTGGGTTGGAGCTGCTGTTCTGGGAACACTGTGTCCTACACCTGACATGATTGTTTATACAATACGCCCTTGTACCTTCAATGATTAGCCTCCAGCAGTAAGTAGTGAGCGAGGTTAATCAAACTTCTTTGTCCTCATCAGGAGGTACTGTCATACCTCGCATAATGTAAAATGTATCCCCAGATGCACCGTGGCTTCGTATCTGAATAGTGCAAACATTCAGAGCAATTTCAAAGTCCAACATCAAAATATTTACACAGCCCATGTTTAAATAAGTTTGTAAGAAATTGAACTGGTATTTCTTGGTGATTTTATTGTTTTCTCAACACTCCTGGAGGGGCAGGTTTTCTTGCTACCGCTTTTCGCTTTCTTTGTTTTATTTGTATTATTGTTCTAAAGGGCATATCAAAAGGCATAAAACCTCAATATGTCACAACCTTCTTCCTCTCTCTTTAGAAAATCTAGGACTGGAAACAAAATCAGGTTTTCTTGTTAAAGATAGCAATTTTGAATGAGATTTTAAATGAATAAAAAAGCTCCAGGTTCGCTGTGATTATTTTCAAGACTGCATTTGGCCAAGAATTTTGTGTCGATATGACTATAATTAATAATATTAACTATTGTTGTTGTTGTTGACACTGGGCAGCATGGACAGACTTAAGACCAGACATGACTCTAGGTTTTGCTTGATCTAAAAGCAACTCATTTTACTCTAGTGAGTTGGTTGGCTTAAAATGGTACAACATATTATTGATTTGTGACTTGTTCTTGGTTTAGGCTGTTTCTAGTTTCTGTCAAGGGAGGTGACTTGGGAGACCTTTTTATCTCAGCCATCTCTTATCCACCTTTTTCCCACGCCCCATGATGCTTTCCGTGAATTATGGGAGTAACTTCCTTTAAACTATAACAATCAGTGAAAGGCTCGCTCAATAAACCCCTTTTTTAAACCACTGGGTACAATGAGGTAACATTATTCTACTCACTCTTTAACCATCGAACATAAAAAGGAAACTTTAAAAGTGTAAAAGCATTAACAAATTATTAAACAGACCACGAATAACCCCAAAATCTTGATTATTTCTGCAGCAATAATATTACAGATGGGTGAAACGACTATATTAATATTTTTCTATTTACTGTATATTATGTACCGTTTTTCCAATGAATCATTCATGGGATGTATCCTAAATTAAATCAGAAGAGCAGACCACAAATGCGCAGAATAAATTAAAAAAAAAGAATAAAAATACCAAGCGTTACATTATTCTTCTGACGTCTGAAAATAAAACATGAAGGTAAATTGACAGCTCATTTAGTCAAACTGACTGATAAGGATTATGTTTGGTGCAACATCATAATTTGTTTCAGTCTTTTTGAGTAGCTCACCAATCCAGAAGTACCTCCCATAATTCAAAACGCAACATGGTCGTCAAGAGAACGGTGGATACAGCCACAATACAGACCCACATCTGCCTGAGTTGCTGTAATCTGTCTGATTTCACGGAGCTCAGATAAGGAAATGCTCTGTGCTGTCCTGCTCTACAGTGACCATTACACAAGTATTCAGCCAAACAGCCCAGTCTTTACATACTTCACATTTTCTGTGAATGTTTTTTCCTGTGTTTTGTGTTTGTATAGAACCAGCGTCTGAAGGAGATTGGCATACACACCCCTCCGCCTCCCCCAGCACACAGTCAATGGGCAGTGTCAACAACCACAATGCGGGCATGGACCTGTTCACCAACACCACAAGCCCGCCCTCAACCAACAGGTCATTAACATACTTTACATGACTGCAATAGATATTATACCATACGATAATATAAAACAATATGTATGACACACAGCATAAACACATAATACATGTACACATTGTACAAAAGTTGAATTTATACACTGCATTTGGCTCTTTTTGGTTTGATAGCTGGTTAAACTCTGTTGGCATCATGAATCTTGTGATTGTTGTGGGAGTCAGCCTCGCTGAGGATGTGAGTTGGTTAATGATGTGGACAGGTGGTCACGACCCAATCTTTTCACCCAGTCTGACTTTTAATGCATTTTGGAGGTGTTTTCTGATTTTTGGCTCTGGACTATAAGGTGCTCAATAATGTAATCCAAATGTGCCATTGGTGAGAATGAAAAAGCCTTGTACAGTACTCCAGACAAAAAAAATCTATTAAGGAGTGGCTCCTAGAAGTGGAAAAAAAATAGGTGCCCAATTATTTTTTAAGTGCAACAAAAGAATAAGCGTGTTTTAATTTTGTCATGTGTTGTCACGTCTTGTGGATGTCCTAGGAACTAAGATTCACTTAAAGTAGGACCTGAATTGCTTTTCCAACTTGAGAACTACAAAGTTACAAGAATTGTTCTTTTCTACAGAATCTGAGCTATTATTAAATTAAAATTTTAGCCCATTCCATTCTTTCTCATATTTCAAATATAAGGATTAGCCTATGTTATATTTAGTTAGCCTGACTTATGTCATACTTCATATTCTATTGAGAATATGAGTCTGAATCTCTCTACGTTGGGCTTTGATTATGAGGCGGTGTCTTAACTAAGGTTAGGTATCGTTTGAATTTGAACGATTCTGATTCGAATTTCCGATTCCTTGTTTTCGATTCCGGTACCTAACGATTCTCGATTCCGAATTGTTTTAAGAGGCAGGGTCAAAAAGTTTTTGCTAACCAACGGTCTTTTTGAAGGAAATACTTTTTCTATCACTGTCACAAATTTTGCATTTTGCAGAGATTTCGTTATTTTTAGTAAGTAAAGCCACACCGCCGACGTAAGCTACTCATGTTCAACTCACGCGGTTATGCCAACACTTTTAGATAACAGCTTCTTTCTTTGGTGTTGTTCAGCAGTTTCTTCTTCCCGGTCGGTGGACTGTGAATATCGAAACTAGGAATCAAAATTTTAATTTTTGAACGAATTTACGAAAAGCAAAAGCTAGCATCCCAAGTTCCAAGTCGATACTCAATTCTCGATTCTCGATACCCAACCCTAAGTCTTAACCGAAACCAGGAAAAAAAAAACCTCTGCACTCAATTGGATAGTCGGTAGACCTACAACCAATCAGAGCAACGCAGTAAGTCAACTCCTTTGCATAGGCGCAGTTTTCAACTACAGAACTTACTTATTTTAGAAGTTAAATAACGAGTGTTGTGTCTTTTACTTACTCCTCCATCAGTGCGATCAAAGGAGAAACCACAGGCTTTTCATTACATCCCATCTTCTTCAGCGACTGTCAGAGCCAGCTGATAAGTTACACTTTTGCCGAATCATGTAGGAAAGACGCCAAAAATATCTTTCCGAGTCGGACAAATGCCTTGACTGCAGTTCTCTGTTTGTCTATTAAAATTAATGCGCTGTCGATTTATTTCACAACAGACGCGACAGCGGAATCTATACATCTCAATTCTCCAGCTGCGGTCATCTCTGAGGGAAGACAGTTAAGCGTTCTTTGAGTAACGTTATGATTACGTCCTTGCAGATCACCTGTCCATCATCATATAAAGCCCGCCCTGGCAATTTGATTGGCCGATCGTTTCTTGTCTGATCATAATTTCTCCTCAATGGATTCGAGTCCAGAGACCGAACTTCCCGACCAAAAAATGTTGTGGGCAGGGTTCGGGCTGGCATCCAGGCTAATATATAGTGCATATTTAGCAAAATGCCCCTTTCTATAGTTTATTGTTCTAGCTTACTGAATGAGTTTGAGCATGGCCTTTTTGAGGTAAAAAGTTCTCAAGTTGTTTTATACAAGCTCTTTGCAAGGTCGAAATGCTGTTTGTCTGATCTGTCAAGATATTAAAGAGCACCAAAACTACACTTATTGCTTGTATTTTGAGATGAATTGTGAGATGAAATTGACAATTTTTGAAAGCTGAAAATGTATTTGTTTCCTAACACATTAAAAGTGACATTAGAGGTGACTGTTAAGTACAAATCTTACTGCGATTTATGGATGACTGCGCTACAAATAACGCGAAATTCATAGAAGAATTCATATCATTATCATTTAAAAAAGAGAATTGTGGACGATCTGTTGTAGTTTACACACGGAATAGATGCTGCCTTAATGTACTTTTAGAGTACTTGCATGTTCATTCATTGACACGTTTCTGTTGTTTTCTCTTACGGTGGCTCAGCCGATGCTTTGAAAAAGCCTGATATTGACATGCGTTTTTTTTTCACGGAAAGCTAGATACTTGGTTTCCCCACTCCCCATGTGTATTTTGGCAGGTATAAGGCATGCAAGTTAATTCACTAGTATCTCTAAACGTAGTCCGCAATTGACTAAGTAAAAAGGAGATCACTGAACACTTTTTGTGAGAAACCTCTCAGGTTCTGCTTCAGATTCCTACCTAAACCCTACCTAACCTTTTATAGAACATATGCAAGACTTTTAGGTGCCATACAGCACATGAGAGAAAGGAAGGAGTTCTCAGATGTCGGCTTCTACAGAAAAAGGACACAGACATCAATACTTGCTGTTTCGAATTGTCTGCCTCTCTTGAGTAAATCTGATGAAGCCACTTGACCTGCTGGTGCAATGTCTTGAAACCAATAAAAATAACAGTCCAGTTGCTTTTGACATTGTACAATAAGCTAGGTTATAATTTCTCAAACTGGGGGAGCGCTATCATACTATCAATATATACACTATCGTTCAAAAGCTTGGAGCAAGTAAGTTTCTTTAAGTCTCCCTCACCAAGGCTGCATTCATTTAATCAAAAAGGCGATACAAATTGTCAAAACATTATCACAATTTAAAATAACTGTTCTCTGTTCTCTCTATTTTAATATTTTGTTAGTTTTATGTATCTTGAAGGCACAGCTGAATTTGCATCAGCCATTTTTCCAGTCTGGTCACATGATCCTTCAAAAATGATTCTGATATGCAGATTTGGTGATTATTTATAATGGTTCTCATTATTAATATATGTGTGGATATCGAATTGTGAGATATTTTGATGAATAGAAACTTTAAACGAATTGTTTTTATTTGAAATGGAAATCTACAATGTAAAAGTTAAATGTTTGCTTGCTGAATGAAAGTATTAATATCTTAAAAATTAGAAATAAATTAAAACTTACTCTCTCCCCAAATTTTTTAAATGCTGTGTGTCTTAATGTTGCTTACAAGTTGTGTTGTAAGTTGAGAACCTCTGATCTAGTTAATGGAAAACCTTCAAATAATTTCACTACATTTTATATAAAATACTGCAATATATCACAAAATATACACTATATCTGTGGTATTAGTTTAAAAGTAATACATTCAAATACTGTCTTTTTTTCCCACAGCATGCCAAACCTCACCAGTGACTTGTTTGACCTCCAGCCTGCCTTCCGTTCCTGCCGTGCAGAGCGCTCCTATCTCCAACAGCAGCAGTGCCTGGGGAGGTGCGGCCCACTCCACCCACACACACACCCCATCACTAATGCCGCCTCTGTTTCCTTACCACTTTAGATCGCTGACCTTTAATATAGTCCCAGAAAAATCATTAGAACAGGTCAATCCTTTGTTAACTTAAGTAAGAAAGGATTAGTTCATTAGTTCAGTAAATGTTTATTTAATTATTTGTTCATTCATTCATTTATTGTTCAATTATTTGTTCCAAGTTCATTATTATGTACATTGTCTGTTTCAAATCCTTACAAGCTGTATTTGTGCCCCCTTTCCCAAATGCTGCCATGGGCCCTTGAGTGTCCTCCACTTTTTTAATGTATTTGAAAGAAGTCTCTTATACTCACCAAGGCTGCATTTACAGTAAAACAGTAATATTGTGAAATATTACCATTTAAAGAACGTTTTTATATTTGAGTATTTACTATTTAATTTATTCCAGTAATGGCAAAGCTGAATTTACAGCAGCCTTTACTCCAGTCTTCAGTGTCACATGATCCTTCAGAAATCATTCTAATATGCTGATTTCTGCTCAGTTATTATCAATAATTGTTGGCACTCTAATGGCTTACACTCTAATAGTTTTCAATAATGGCTCTTATTATGATCAATCTTAACTCTGACTCGGCTGCTTAAAGGGGTACTCCACTTTTTTTGAAAATAGGCTCATTTTACCACTCCCCAGAGTTAAACAGTTGGGTTTTACCGTTTCGAATCCATTCAGCCGATTTAAAAGGATATCAGTAATCAGACAGTTTCTGGTCTTATTGACTTCCATAGTAGGAAAAAAAATATACTATAGAAGTCAATGAGACCAGAAACTGTCTGCTTACTGATATTCCTCTAAATATCAGAAAATTCGGCTGAATACATTCGAAAACAGTAAAACACAACTGTTTAACTCTTGGGGAGTTGTAAAATGAGCCTATTTCCAAAAAAAGTGGAGCATCCCTTTAATATTTTTGTAGAAACTGTGATGCTTTTTTCAGGATTCTTTGAGAAGAAAGTTCAATTAACAACATTTTTTAAATAATAAATAACATTTTAAAGTTCTTTAAAATGTTAATATTTCACACTATTTTTATTTTTACTGTATTTTTGATCAAATAAGTGCAGACTTGGTGTGTGAGATTCTTCCTTTGAAAACGTAACTCCTCATTATTCCAAACTTTCTGACAGGTAGTGTAATTTCTTGTAATTTTCGACTGTTTGGGTTGTAGTGTGTGTGTAGTGGTGTTTGGTTTTGCAAAAATGCATAATAGAGTACTTCATGAACACAAAAGGAGCACTCCTCTAGTTTACATGATCACAAAATCACTTGAGAGAAGTCCATATCAAGTCTGTCATTTTAGGACCGTGCTATAGGAATCATTTTAGAGCATCGTAGGCCCAGTGATGTCCTGAAGTGCTGTCTCAGATGAGCAGCTCGCTAGGATTTGCAACCCAACCAGTGTTTTTGTGTGTTCATTTTTTATTCCTCGTACCCATCCATCCTATTGTGCCGGTTTAGATCAATGTTTTCTAGATATTCTGGAGCGTGACCGGTTTGTGTACCATTACGCTGAGGAAGTATCTCTCTTCGGTTGAGAAATTGCTTAGTGTCAGAAGTTCATTTTCGAATAGTTCAGCACATCTGCTAGGGATAGTGTGAATTGAGGACACAAGGTACAGAGTGTAGACACACTGCCAGACTCTTAACTATGCCAGGATTTGTAGGTCACAGCATGCACTTGGAGCGTACGCTTTACAGCTAGTGGGCAGGTGCGCCGAGGGCTAGCCAGACGCACAATGAGATTCAGGCCTCTAGAGACCCACATATACTGACTAACTGCGCAAAGACACACCAATGTAGACAGATGGAGGAATGAGGTGTTTTTTTAAAAAAGGGGGAAGGACTGCTGAGTAATGAGCAGAGGAGTGAGAAAGAGCCACAGGGACAGATTTAAGCGGTATATTGTTATTTACATTAGAAATTGTGCAATAACTATCAGAATCCACTGCATTTTTGGCTGTCTGAAGCTCTTGGGCTTACCGAAAATGGTATTTAATAAACATTTTTAAACAAAATTCGGCATTCTTGGATGGATGGAAACTGTCATCAGAAACTTAAGTATATAGTATGCATGTAAAATGGTCCAGGTTTAACTGGGCTACACAATTTGGCCCAAAAAAAAATTATATTGTGATTTATTATGACAGGAATTGAGATTTTAAATTGTGATATGATCAACATTTAACATTTGCTGTTATTTAGAGGCAAAAAGACATTTAAAATAGCATGTGCAAAAACTACAATATAACAAGATTAATAAAAGGCCATTTTAGATCAACAAGCTGGTGATTTAATTGGCCACTTCCGATTTTATTTTGATGAATTATGCATCTCTAGAATCAATTTAAATGGTGGCTCATCTGTAATATATTGCTAGAAAAGAGGTCATGTACACTACCGTTTAAAAGTTTGGGGACGGTAATAAATCTCTTTCGTTTTTGTTGTGCTGCTTAATTGTTTTGTGGAAACCATAAAATACATTTTTCATGATTCTTTAATGAACAGAAAGTTCAAAACAGCATTTATTTGAAACAGAAATCTTTTGTAACTATAAGTATCTGTCACTTTTAATATTAAATCACCCTAAACTTTTTAACGAGAGTATACAAATGAGACATGCACATACTGGCTATAATATAGACCATTTCACAAGATGTAAACAACACTGGGCCAGAAACACTTCCTGTTTCAGTTTGTAACTGTTTTCTTTATTTCACATGTAAAGAAAACATCTTAAAGATGTTTGTTTAACTTTTTGATTCAGTTTTAAATGTTCTGTTGGTTGTATTTTATCCCAGCTTTTATGTAGTGTTAAAAAACTGAAACAGGAAGTGCTTCTGGACCAGTGTTGTTTACATCTTGTGAAATGGTCTATATGTTTGGAATTTATGTTAATTTTGGTGCAATTATGAATGATTAGTTAAATGATTCATTGATTCATTCTCCCATTCCATGAAAATCAATAGAATGTCAAGGACATTTTGTCAGGGGAATTGCTATGCAACTTTTTCTATCCTTTTCCAATAATCTCAAATGTCTGGAAAAGTCATGGGAGTTTAGTGGTCAAAAGATGAGGGAACAGTATCAGGTATTTTGCAGAGCAACAATCCAAATGTGTTGTGACATCTGTCCATGTTTTGTGTGTGTGTGTTACTCTCAGGTCTAGAGAGCAGCACTCTTCATCCCATGGCTTCCATTCCCACCATGAATGTAGATTTTGATGCTGTATTTGGGACTAAAGCTTCCAATAATGATGTGAAGCCATCAGCTGGTAAAATATCTTCACAAGTGTGATCTATTCATAACTGCGCTTATTAATCTTTAAAGGTTTGATCCTTGCTGTGGCGCTTAATATCTGCAAAACTTAGTAACCTTCACCCAAAATGAATCTCTTCTGCTGGTTTTGCTGTGTGGTGAGTTTATGGAGCTTTTGCTGCTGGAAAACTGAAACGAATTATGCAGCCGGCTGCAGAACCTGCCCGCCAGACTTGGTTCTGGAGAGATTGGGAAATGTTCTTTGGGGAAGCGCTTCATGCTTTTTCCCGCCACTTACTCGCTCACTTGGCTGTTCTGTGGCTGTGGACAGTCTGTTTATCATCCCCTCATCCATCCAGTGTGTGTGTGTGTGTGTGTTAGTGGTGCTGACTGGCATTTTTCTCCATCTGTTAATCGCTTGTTACACTCCTTATCTGAACACAGAACGCAGACTCATTTCCACTCACCAATGTACTCTTTCTCTCACTGTCCCATTTCCTTTTCTCTTTTTTATTTCTTTGCCCTCTTTTTTTTATTTTTTTATTTTTACCTTTTGCTCTTTTTGTTTGTCTCCACCCACCCCTTTGTCGTCGTCTTTTTTGCTCTTGTAATGGCTGATCTGATGTGGTGAGTGTACTTTTTTTTTTGGCCTCCTTGTTCCTGCTGGCGAAGCAGGAAGTAGAACTGTATAAATATGGCATGTGTCAGCAGACTCTCTCTCGCTTTCTCTCATTTACTAAAAGAATTAGCAAAAGGCCCTGTGCTATTTACCATTTTAAAACCATCAGAGGCCTCTTCAATTAATGAAACTGTTTGAGTCAACATGAAATGACATTCACAACAGTGCTATTTTAGTATTGTTTATATACAAATATAGTTTTGAATTAGCTTTTATTTTTATACATTTTATAAACTATTTTTAATTTTGTTCATTTTAGTTTTAGCAATTGCATATGCTTTTATCATTTATTATTTTTCTATTTATATTTTCTATTTCTAATAATTTTTAATAAGTTTAATTTGTCTAATATTAACATTTTATTTAATTTCAGCTTTTACTTTAGTTACAGAAAATGATTAACTTGATATAAATATATAAGCAAATATTCTGTATAAAACTTTATTTGGATATTACTTTTTTATAATCCAAATAATATCTTGTATAAAGTGGACTATCTATTTTTACATGTGTTCATTTGGCTGACGCTTTTATCCAAAGCGACAATATGTCAGAGGTCGCACGCCTCTGGAGTAATTAGGGGTTAAGTGTCTTGCTCAGGGACACATTGGTGTCTCACAGTAGATTTGAACCTGGGTCAAAGGCATGTGTACTTATCCACAAAGGCATGGGTCAAAGGCATGTGTCTTATCCACAAAGGCATGGGTCAAAGGCATGTGTCTTATCCACTGCACCATCACCATCACCTCTATATATAAATGTAGACAGAGCTGATAGTTTGCATTCAATTGGGATGTTAAATGTCAAATTCATGCTGCATTACAAACAATAGAAGTCTAAAACGAAGCCTAAATATCTATTGGTTAACATTTAATCAATATCCTGTGTGGGCTATGTGATATCAGCCAAAAAGGGAAAATCTTTTTAAAAAATTCACTGATTAATCATGCACAATAAGACCTGAAACATGTATTAAGAAGGTAAATAGGGCCAATATATTGTTTTCATGTTGAATTGAATCCCTCAATAAGAAGAAAGGGGATGTCATATATTTCCAGTTTTTTAAGGACCCCTCTTAGATCTCTGTGTGGTTCCTCCCATCCTGACCTCATGTTCTACTCTACAACTCTGTGGGTCTTTTGTCATGCCATGATTGGCCTCACAGGGACTCATCCCCGCTGCTCACATCATTATAAAGATCAACAGGACTTCAGCACACTTTCTCTCTTCCTACTCCTGTCTGTTTGCTCTATAACACTTATGATCTAACCAGCCCAGTGCAATAAGTTTCCAGCAACTAGCAATTTATGTGTCCATACTGAAAGCGTTACAGCCACTCAGTGTGACATTTTCACTTCCATTGAGAGTGTATTTGATATTTCATGTACAGTTGTATTGAGTTGTCATGCGCTGGCCCTGTTTTTTCTTTCCCAAGAACTTTGATCTGATATTGCTGTTCATCTGTACAAATTAAATTTGATCCTTTTCGGTGCTTAAACGTAACCACCACGTCTAACACACAGTAGCGAATTTGGTTTGGTCAAGTCTAACTGATATCTAATTCATTAATAAAAACTCAACACCGCAGAATTGGTAACCAAACGTATGATTAATATCTTCTATTGCTGGTCGCTTGATGTGTCGCTTCTGATTAGGTGCCAGTCTGCTGCAAAAATCAGTGGCTTGTCACTTTCATAATACTTTTATGGATTCATCAATGGATTAATCAGTCTTTTTTTTTCAGGTTATGAAGCGTTAGGAGACTTGTTGAAGCCCACGGTGACGGTTCACAGTCAGGTGCCGGTCATGTCCCATCATACAGACAGTAAACTGCTGGCCAATGACCTGGACTCGTCTCTGGCTCACCTCGTAGGCAGTGAGTCCCTTTCCCTCGCAGCATTATTTGTCTGTTTGTGTGGTTTCTTTATTTACTTGGTCATAAGTCCCTGACCTTCAAATTGCATTTGTGCTACTCTACTGAACAGAGAGTCAGCAGCCATATGGTGCTAGATGCTATGTGTGTGTGTGCTTATGGGACAGAGATGAATTAAACCCAGCTTATGGGAAATGAATAGGTCTCTGATGCCTCCACTGCTGTAAGTTTTCCAATATTACGCTGATGTGAGGTCGTTCTAACGGTCTCTCTCTTTCTCTTGCTCTCTTTTTAGACTTGCAGTTTGGGGGAGCACTAGTCAAAAAGTGAGGATTTCAATTTAATTATCTGAATCACTTCTGGTTGTGTGTTTCAACCTGTTATCAGAGGCAGTGTCTAGCTTCTCTGAGTCTTTTTGTGTGTTTGCATGCAGATCTGACATGCATTGGACTCAGCCTGGAGAGAAGAAGTTGACTGGTGGTACTAACTGGCAGTCAAAGACAATGAGCAGCACCACTGCCTGGAGCCCCGCCCCCCTGCCACCCGCTGCCATGCCACCTGCCGCCATGCCCATGCCACACATGGTGAGAACACACACATGCACACAAACACTCACTCACACTAATATACAGCCATCTAAACATCCTTGCACTACTGAGGTCAACAAGATTTTTGAAAGAAGTTGTATTTATTTGATGACAAATACAGTAATATTGTCAAATATTACTGATTTAAAATGACTATTTTCTATTTTAATATATTATAATTTTCATTTTTAATTTATTCCAGTGATTACAAAGCTGCATTTTTAGCATCATTTCTCGAGCCTTCAGTGTCACGTGAAATCATTCTAATATGCTGATTTGCTGTAAGAAACTGAAGAAACATTTCATTTTGCTGCTTTGTATTTTTGTGGAAACCCTGATGCAGTTTTTCAGGATTCTTTGAGTAGAAAGTAAAAAAAAGCATTTAAAAAAGCATTTATTTGAAATAGAAATATTTTGTAACAATTTAACAGTCTTTACTGTCACTTTTGATCAAATTAATGCATCCTTGCTGAATGATAATGTTAATTTCTTATCGACCACAACATATTGATTGATTTCTGCAGTCAAATTGTTTTGGACAAATTACACTAAACTCTATAATTTACGAGGCAAATGATTTCCTACATCTCTGTGGAGTTTTTATTGTCTCTCATATCACACTAAATTCTATTTGAAGAGTTCAGATGCAAAAGCCTCTTAAGTGCCATTTGAAATTTTCTTCTAAAACGATCATTTTTATCAGGATTGTATATTAAAGTTCAGTAATTTCACTTAAATGGCAATGAAGATTACCCATTAATTGTCATTTAAGTGAAATTACTGAACTTAAATATACAAGCTTGATAAAAATGGTCATTTTAGAAGAAAATTTCAAATGGCATTTAGAGGCTTTTGCATTTAAACTCTTCATTTCTTCTCACTTAACAATAATTTCCACTCAATATTTTATGTCAATTTATTTATTAGTACTATGTAGCAAAATGAAGGGTCCTTTACTTCCTGATGTCTTGATCACCTGTGACCGGATGACTAGATTTAACCATTACTTAATATATACAGATATTCTTGCATATGTAAATAGATTTATTCTCACACACACACACATAATTTCAACTACTCTGTTGTTACTTATAAACATATAAGTTTAAGAGTTCACAGCAAATTCACAGCAAATATCCAGATTTCATTTAGATGTCGGTAGTATTGATATGGCAAGTTCTCCTCTTGTTTGCTATTATACTATATGTGTATTTTCAGGAAATATGAGTGAGTGTGTTAACTTCCTGTTCTCAAGCTGTGTGTATTGATCTAGTCGAGCAGGTGTGAGTGTGTTCTGAGACAGGAAGGAGATGAGATGATTTAGCTGTTTACATGTGGTTTTGGCACCTCTTCTGTCTCGCCCAGGGTGTTCAGTGTAGATTGACCTCTGAACTGCATGAGTTGAGAGAGAGCAGATGTCTGTGAATGACTAACCTTCAATGTCTTTCTTTCTGTCTCCTTCCACCTTTTCTGTGGTCTGCATCTTTCTGGCCTGTTTCTCCCCGCGTCTAACATCTTCATCTCTCCTCACTCTGTATGTTTCTGTCTTTCTCTCTATCTTCTTTCTTGTGCTTAACCCAGCAGACTGGAATGTTCTATACTAGTTATGTAAGTACCTCCTATAACTGAAAACTCTATTATCTTGAGTATCTTTTGAGAGGGGTCGACTCTTATTCCCTCACTTTTCTCTCTCTTTCACACTCTCCTTCTCCACACCTAATTTTTTATGTCTATCTACACCTATTCAGTCTATTGAATTAAGTTTTCAGTAAAGTGATATGAATCATGGGTGAAAATGGTTAGTTATTAAGAAACGCTTGCGTATATGAACAAAAAAATGAAAACAATGTGGTTCATGTGCTTTGAAGCAACATACAAACCCTTGTCAAATTATAATGTGATGCCTAAAATCATTTGTATAATTTAAAATGGTTGGTTTGGACTGTTATTTTATGTATCTAGACCAAATAGTTACACTACCGGTCAAAAGTTTAAGATCGGTAAGATTTTTTATGTTTTTAAAAGAAGTCTCTTCTGCTCACCAAGGCTGCAATTTTTTGATAAAAAATACACAAAAACACAGTAATATTGTAAAATATTATGACAATTTAAAATGACTTTTTTATGTTAATATATATTAAATTGTAATTTATTCCTCTGAAAAAAAGCTGAACTTTCAGCATCATTACTCCAGTCTTCAGTGTCACATGATCCTTCACAAATCACTCTAATATGATGATTTATGCTCCAAAAACATGTATGATTATTATCCATGTTGAAAACAGTTTTTTACATTTTTATTTCAGGATTCTTTGATGAATAGAAAGTTCAAAAGAACAACTTTTATCTGAAATGAAAAGTTTTTGTTACATTAAACACTACCCTTTAAAAAGTTTGGGGTCAGGAAGAATTTTTTTTGTTTTATTTTTGGGGGAAATAAATAAGAAATCAATACTTCTATTCATCAGAGGATGAGTTACATTGATCAAAAGTTAGAGTAAAGACATTTATAATGCTAGAAAAAATTCTAATTAAATAAAAGCTGGTCTTTGAACTTTCTATTCATCAAAGAATCCTGAAATAAAAATGTAAAAAACTGTTTTCAACATGGATAATAATCATACATGTTTTTGGAGCATAAAATCATCATATTAGAGTGATTTGTGAAGGATCATGTGACACTGAAGACTGGAGTAATGATGCTGGAAGTTCAGCTTTTTTTCAGAGGAATAAATTACATTTTAATATATATTAACATAAAAAAGTCATTTTAAATTGTCATAATATTTTACAATATTACTGTGTTTTTTGTGTATTTTTTATGAAAAATTGCAGCCTTGGTGAGCAGAAGAGACTTCTTTTAAAAACATAAAAATCTTACCAATCTTAAACTTTTTGACCAATCAGTGTATATAGATTAAAACAAAACTTAACATGAAACATCACAGCAGATTTTTAATATTGGCGAATCCTTAACTAGTAATAATTATGGCTAAGCTGTTAATAATATGGTGCCTTGTTTTTACATTAGCTTGAGGTTGTTTACCACAGTGACTGTTTATGTCTCATGTACTCTTGAGACTAATTAAAAAACAATAGTTTGATGTCTCTGAGTCTCTGGTTCCAGACCTTATGCCCCAAAGGCAATTTTTACATTGTGTGTGAAGAGGCTGAAAATGGATACTCTGTATGAATAGGCCTTTACTCTACACCCTCTTTTTCCACTTCATGCCTGATAAACACAGAAAATGTCATATGTTGATTTCCCTGTGACATCTAGATGTTTGTTCGGTCTCTTTTGCCCTTTCTGTAGCATTTGATGCATCCATCTTTTGACTTGCAAACCAGACTTGTGCAAATGTGTGTGTTTGGGGACTGGCTTTTACGTAACTTGCTTACGATTCAAAACTGATGAATATATGCTATATGCCAATGAGTAAAAAGCAATGCTTGTCATGTCAATAAGGTGTCAAATGAGGTGTTAGGCTTTTAACTGCATTCGGGTAAAGAGTTACTGAAACTCTTTCAGACATACAGTACACTACCACCCGAAAGTTTGGGGTTGGTAAGTTGTTTTTTAATGTTTTGGAAATGCTGCATTTATTTGATCAAAAATTACTATAGAAAATAACTTTTCTACTTTGATATACATTTTAAAATGTAACCATTTTGTAACCAAAATGTAATTTCCATTGATGCAAAGCTGAGTTTTCAGTATCATTACTCCAGTCTTTAGTGTCACATGATCCATCATTCTGATATGCTGATTTTCTGCTTAAAAAGTATTTCTTATTATCAATGATGAAATGAGTTTTGCTGCTTAATATTTTTTGAAAACCATGATTGATTTGATTAATTGAAAGTTCAAAAGAAAGGCATTTATTTGAAATAGAAGTCTTTAGTAACATTATCAATGTCTTCTCACTTTTGATCAATTTAATGCATCCTTGCAGAATAAAAGTATTCACTTCTTTTTTTATTATTTTTTTAATTTAAATCACTCTGACTCCAAACTTTTGAAGGGTCATTGTTCAGTGAAACTTTTAGTAATAGGAATGTGTCAAATCATATATTTTTGCTCCAGTGTTGCATGTGTTGAGTGGATCAGTCCAGGCTTCCCTGACCTGTCGTGGGTACAAAAGAGTGCAATTAAACCAGATCTTTAAATGAACCTGATTAGTGAGCACAATGGTGTTAAATGAGCATACAGTAGTGTTTGATCGGTATGTGTTGTTCGCTTAATCAGTGCAGCATTGTTTGATCAGTCAGCGCATTGATGGTTGATTTGTGGCTTTTTTTTACCCACAGGCTCCTGCTCCCATGGCGTTTCCCATGACAACACCTCAAGTGCCTGTGTATGGAATGGTGAGCACTGTGACCTTACAGTGCCTACATGGATATTATGTAGATGAGTTAAATGGTCAATGGCTGAAAAGAAATGAACACTGGATGTTATGTTTGTGTGTGGATTTAGGTCCCTCCTCAGCTGGGACAGATGGGAGGGGTTCCAGTTATGACCCAACAACCCATGTTGTACAGCCAGCCTGTTCTCAGACCCACTAACCCTTTCACCCCCATCCCTGGAGCCCAGGTACACACACACACCAGTTAATCTACTTATTTCACACACATTGGCCTCACATGCATTTAATCAATACATCAGTGCTCTAATATAACAATTTTTCACATCAGTTCAGTAGTTGTCTCTCAGTTAAGCAACAGACTGGAAACTTAAAGGGTTAATTCACCCAAAAATGAAATTTCTGTCATAATTTTCTGTCATAATAATGTCGTTCCAAACCTGTAAGACCTTTTTGATGAAGATATTTTTGCTACTTTCTGCCTGCCCCCATAAACATGCAATGCAGGCCCAGAAAGGTTGTAGAGACAATAGTCTGTGTGACTACAGTGGTTCAACCTTAACATTATGAGTCGATAGAGATAACTTATAGCAAAAAAAAAAAAACCTTTATTCAACAATTTCTTCTCTTCTTTGTCAGTCTCTGACACTGTTCATGTTTTCTAAACAATGCAGCACTTCCGGTTTCTACGTCAGAATGCAGGCTCAGTATTGTCCGGCTTCTGCGTCAGACTTAATTGAGAAACTTAAATGAGAAATCCTGCGTTTGCGTATGTATTATGGGTGAGAAAAATAACATTAGGGGGAGAAAATGAATATATGCGGTTTAATGTGTTAACCTGTGATTATAGCAATTAACACATTCTTTTTTTAGTAGCTATGCTAATGTGTTTGTCTTTTCTTGCTTTTTTATTCTGAACATGATTGTGTAACGTAAACTTTAATAAGAGGTAAACATGATTTGTGCTGATAGAACATCAAGTTCACTTCAATTAAAAGTAATGTTTTGAATGTTCTGTAATTGTTAAATTATATTTAAAAAAAAAACAATCTGATAATTTGCAGTGTAGGTCTGGCTTTTAATTATACTGTAATGTTGACTGTGTATAATTACTCATTTTATACCCAAAGATGGAAACGAAAGCAAATCCATTTAATAGAGGCATCAGTGTCAGTGTTGGTATCACTGATACTGACATTCATTCATAGTACTTAGTAAAAAGATGCCATTTAAACAAATATTTAATGTACCATCTTTATGTTGCTTCCATATTAATTTGAAGTCAATGTGAAAATGTTTAGAGCTTCATGGTGAGATGGTAATAGGATTTAATAACAGCCCTAGTATTCAATTCACATTTGTTTGTATAGCACTTTTCACAATGCACATAATTTCAAAGCTGCTTTACAGAAAATAAAGTATTACTATTAAAAGTATTACCATTATTGTTATTTAAAATGTTAAATTAAGCATTTTTAAACAGCATATTAGTTTTCGTTACGGTATTAAGAGTTAACGCATTTCATTGGTATTATATTTAACTACTGAAATTTGTATTGTGACAAACTAACACACACAAGTACACAGATGCTCCATTAACAGACATTCATTACTGCTGCATTCAGACATTACTGAGCGATTTGATGCTGTTTTCTTCATTTATAACTCTTTGTGTGTTTTTTTACAGATGCAGTTCATGTAAGCAGCACTTAAGCAGAGCGCCAAACAAGACGGCTGAAAGGAACACCAAGCAAGTGAGAGGAGGATCCGAACACCACCGGATAAAAGGAGAGCGAGACAAAAAGAAATAGTGCGCATATAGAGAGAAATGTGTTTGTGTCAAGAATGCTTACCTCACTGTCTGAAACGACTCACCCAACACACACACACACACACACACCCCAAATGAGAGTGCACACAATGTTTCATTTCTCATCTCTTGAGGTTTATTTCTTTCCAGGGGCACTGTGTCTACTGGCAGGTGTGATACATCATGGAAATTGTGGACTTTATTGCCGGTATTAAATTACAATGCACCAAGCACTCTTATTTCCCCTCCCTCAATTAATATTAATTAAATCTGAAGCCCATTACAGTAACAGTGGACTTCTTGGTACTGTCATCTTTTGCTGTGTTCTGAAGATGCCTGTGCTGAGTTCAGGAAAATGGCGAATGTCGCCAAAGAAAATGCAGGTTGCCAGATCATAAACGTTTGAATGGTTCATTAACACAATGCCCTGGCTTCTCACTTCAGAACAGAGTAGGAAAGAATTTGACCCATTATTTAAGGTGCTCTGCACCCCCAAGCACTTTACACATGCATGTACTGTATGTGTAACATAATATACAACATTGAGTGTCTCTTATATCTAGAACTTTAGTAGTCTAATGTTAACTATTATCACGTCTTACTGTTACTGATGGCTTCTGTGCAAAACAGCCTGTCAGTTCTGCTTTGTTTATACTGGTTTTATGGGTTGTCGTTTCAGACACGATGGTGGTCTTGCACGCACGCACATTAACTGTTAGATGAGCCACATGCAGAGCCCCCTCTTACTGGCCTCCCACCTTGTTTTGTCACTTCCAGGACACTGATAAACATATCTGCTCCGGCTCTTCTGTGTGTTATCCAAACATGCATGTATTTACGACTACATCTCACACTGTGAGACCACTCCCACATGTACCGCCCACCCTGGGAGCAGGTGACCGGAAGCATAGGAGATTTCTTATAAGGGTTTTGTTCAATCCTTTAAAAGTTTTTTTTTAATCTTTTTATTTCCTAGAAAGCATGTTATATATATTTCTTTCTTTTTTCTTTTTTATTATTATTTCAGAGAATGACATGAATTTTGTTTTATATTGCCAAATTATGTACATTTTAAATTCGAAAAATGCCGTAAGCTAGCTCCTGTACCCAGCGCCTGACATCACGATTCATTCTGGTGTTTGGTGTTTGCCAACTTTGGAACCAAAGTCAATAGCTAAAATCTACTTTTAGTCTGTTTCCGTACAGTTCCTCAAATGCGGGGCACTGTTAACAGGGTATCTTCATTTTTGCTTTTGCTATCCTCCTGTGATCCCTTTAACCCTTTATAGAGCAGGTTTCCACTCTAGCCTTTACATCATCCCATAATTCCTGCTTTGTTTCTTCATGCTATGTTTAGTTTTTGTTCTGCATGGATTGATGGAACGGCAGTGGAGATACAGTGTGGTTGCGGGTTGTGCCATGGTAAATTAAAGCAATAAGCCCTGTGAAGCCGTGGTTTACAGTGATTTTTGAATCTCCACTCTGGGTTGTGTTTATCAACGCTGCTTAACTTTTCTAAGATCACTGTAAACCATGGTTTCACATGGTTTTTATAAAACAGGATAGAAAGGGTTCAAAAATAAAATTTATTGATATATCAAATAATCCTTCTGCCAAGCAATGTAGTTCTGTGATGAGCCTTTTTTATAAGAAAAAAGTCACTCTTTACACCTGTAAGACATGATATAGAGCTGTTATGATATGTTTATAACAGTCAGTCATGCGTACATTGTTATCAGAATTGTTTTTGGTATTTGTAAGCTTAAGACATGCATCCTTTTGCATTTATTTGCACCAGGTTCAGCCAACTTAAAAGGGTAGTCCACCCAAAAATGTTAATTCTGTCATCATTTACTCGCCCTCATGTCATTTCAAACCTGTATGCATTTATTTCTTCGACTGAACACCAAAAAAAAAATATATATATATATATATATATATATATATATATATATATATATATATATATATATATATATTTTTTTTTTTTTTTAAGGATTTTGATACCAACCCGTTACGGTTCCCATTGACTTCGAATTGTATTTTCTTTTTTCTTTTTCTTTTTTTTTTTTTTTTTTTTAAATAGTCAAATCTGTTTAGTAACCAAAATTCTTCAAAATATAATCTTTTGTGAGACAGAAAGTTATAAGGTTCGGTTGGAATGATATGAGGTTGAGTAGGCCTACATGAGTAGCCTACATTCATTTTGGGTGAACTAGGCCTATACCTTTAAGTCTGAGTTTGACCCTCCAGCTAGTCAAGGGTGGTCATTGCGTGTGTGTGTTGCTAAAACTCATCAGCACAAGTTCCACACCGTTGCTGTTATACGTGCTGTGTGCTCCCTTATGTAGAAACAATGTGCATCGTGTTTCTCTGCTCATTCTCTGTGTGAGTGGGTTACTAATTCCTTGTTGGGTGAGTCTTAACAAGCTTGTGAGTTTATTCTCGTTTGAGCACTGTCAGGGTCCAGCTGCTTCAGACCGAATGCTTTTTATATGCAGGCTCAATGTTGATACCCTCGCTGGGTTTGCAAGGTAACGGGGCACTGAGGAGCGATGTTGTTTAATTAGGATCTATTCTATTATCCCGTCACCGGAGGCTGTGTTTGTGTGTGCGTGAGCGAGAGAGTGAATATATGATTGTGAGCTTCAGGGAGGGTGAAAGATCTCAATGATGTGCTAGGGTTCTATCATGAGCCGGGGTTTCCATGGTAATCTTCAGTTTCTGGTCCTTGACACATCCCATTGAGCACAGCTTTTCCGCTTCTTTTTTTCTTTCAGACATATTTTGTCCTTTAAAACTATAATTAAAATCTCTGCATGCATTAGCAGCCCTGCCTGTGGTGACGAATGTGAAATGCACATTTATTTGGCAAACTAAGGGAATATCGATTAAAGAGGCCCTTCTTTTAAAATAAAATACTTGGTTTTGCTAAGTTAAACCAAGTTTAAGACTTTCATGTATATTTAGCATAACCCGGTCTCTACGTTCTTGCTCTCACAGCTCCCCCTTGTGGTCACTGTGTGCCATATTTCATATAAACAGCTGCTATATTGTGACCCGAGTCTTTTGTTTGGTGTTTATGGGGCTGTTGTGCACACAAAGCAAATGTCTGAGTGTATTAGACTCACCTCCTTTATCTTTGACTGAAGAGCAGCCAAACCCAGAGCACTTCTGAACTACTTAGCCTGATTTCATACTCTTTGGCTCGTCTCATTATCTGGCCTGAGAAACTCAGCTCAGCAGCGGCCTTTGAGAAACGATGTGTCAGCGTGTGCCACACGTCTAGTTGGGATGCTTGGTGTTCAGGATCCTCTTCACCTTTGCGTTGGCATAGTGCTGTCCTTGGCTTTTGTTAGTGAACTATTTGTCTGCTACTTTCATATAAGCATCGTTTCATCCTTATTTTCCTGTTACAGAGATATATACAGTATATTCAGAAATATATAATCAGTAGGGGCACCATCAGCCCAGGGGAGCAATGCAGCGACTTTATCGTATCTATATTTATCATAAAGAGAACCCCCATTTATGCTGATTTCCTCACTGTATGTTTTGTAATTTATTTATGCAGACCATAAGGAGTTTATTCAGCATGGTGAAAATTAAAAGCAGAAATTGTGGGATTGTGTTTAACTTCTTTTTTTTGTTTGTTTGTCTTTCATTGACATAAATAAAGTCCCTTTTCATTCCTGAGTTGTTTGTTTAGTTTAATTTTTTCCCTCCATCCTTCCATTTTGTCCATCTGATCAGATTGAAGCCCTGTTAAATCCCAAGCAGGAAGCATTGCTCAGTTATTTTTGGATGACCTAATGTCCGGTTCTATTTGTTTGCTCTTCTCTGGCCTCTTGAAATTGCACTTCATGCCTGCCTCATGGCCCATAATGCAGGGTTTTTAATGAACGCACGTTTTGAATACCTGGTCGAATTTGTATAGTGCCGTGTTGTGTTGTTTTCGCGTCTGTCAATGTGATTTCTGTTGAATCTATTGCACGAGTTTCACTGCAACAGGAACCACCTGTTTATTTCTTTGTAGCACTTTTTGACAGTGGACTCAGTAACTGCAAATTCAACCAATGTTTCTTTGTGAATCTTCTGTTTTAAGACCAACTTCAGCTGTTTTGAAATTGTCCGAACAGTGTGGAGCTGGTTATAATGTGTGGAAAAGGTTGTACAGCAGTACCTCCCATATTGTGGTCCTTTTCCCCAACTTTACAGTCCATCTACATGATAAATGTGTCTGTGAGAGTTTAAATTACTCTTTGCTATTCACATCACAGCATTTAAGGTGATTCTTGTAATATATGGCCAGACATTCATTTCGGCTTCATTAGTTACTGTAACTAAATGTGGTTTAAATTATTTAACCCTTTGCTCTTGATTTAAAGCAGTAACTTGAGTAGCTCACACTGTATAAATGAATGTTTTATCTAATCAATATGTGGCAACATATTACAAGCAATATTATTATATTAAATTGAATTTAAAATGAGTAAAGTTTACACCAAAAAAAAACAATCACTAACAGACAAACGTCAAAAATGAATTAAGAACTCTTTATTTTATATTGCCAACATTGAAGACACCTGATGTTAACAAGCAGGATTATTGAAGGAGAAATCCGCAATTTTAAAACAAACACTGATCACCATAATGGTGACTTCAATTTATGTTTTTGGGTTGTTGTTGTACGTTTTACTCATTTTAAATGGTTAGCTTTTAAGGAATTAATTTGATTAATTATTACTCAATTCTAATTTGTTAAATTTAATTAATAATATTGCTTGTAATCTGTTGCCACATTTTTTTTTTTTGATTAGATTAGATTAAGCATATTCATTTTTACAGAGCGGCCACTTAGTGCAGTCAATGTTTTTTTGAGCCTGTATCGTTGGGGAACAGAATTAGACATGTCTGGTTGTGCTTGTACACCAACTCTCTCTAAGTCTGCTAGAATGCTTGTATCGGTTGTCAGTGAAACCTTTAATCTGTAACTAAACCCAAGTCAAACCCCCTCATCATCGACGTTTCATCTGCAACTGCCTTTGGTTTCCCCCGTGAGCTTCATGAACCACACAGTACTGGTTGAAGCCGATGATCTTATGATGCCAGTCTCTCCTGAACTGTCTTTTGTACGCTTGCATTGAGATGCTCAACCCAGGACCAAGAGATGTGATGGATTTTACTCCATTTTCTTTGGATCGCTTTATAATTTGTACCTGTTTTCTTGCATGGTTTTTGTATCTGACATGCCTGGGAAAGTTTCACAGTTCCATGTAACGTTTGCGAAGTTCTATTAAATATGGTGCTGTTTTTTAGTAAGCAGTCGATGTCGTAGTGATGGACGGGTTCTGTGTATATCTGTTACTTTTATGATTTGTCAGTGGTTGGTTGTGCTGATCTGGTATGTTATATTCCTCCTTGCGATTTTTGCTTGAGTCAGTTTTTGTAAGTTCTTTTATTCTTACTTTCTGTCTCAGTCTCTGACTGTTTTGTTGTCTGTATTTGTGACGAAAATTTATGGTTGCAACTTGCAAGCCTCTTAACCTGAACCACGAGTGAATGCCTGGTGAATAAATGGAATTAACGCTCGCGCTCACCGGTTTCTTAATAAAGGACATTTTTAACAGATTTCACCTCGGCTGCTTATTCTAAACATTAATATTCATCTCACCGTCAGGACTTGTATCCGACTCCATTCCTCAAGGTTTCTCTTCTGCGGCTTGTTTATAATTTACATTGAGAATCCTTACTTTTGTAGTTTGTGCCTGTCAGCAGTTTCTAAGATATAGTTTGAAAACAATTTCTTGCTCAATGAAAAGTTTGTGCTTCCACTGTGGATTCGTTTTGTCTAACCCAAATCCCATCCTTATAGCTCGGAATTTGACCGTTAACCTGTCATGACTCAAACTAACTGTATTTGCAAAACAAAAAGCTTATGATAATTGGTTTGTCCTATATGTACACTGTTCAAAAAAATGCAGTAATAATACAGTGATACAGTAATTATACAGTAATAAATACAGTAATTTTGTGAAATATTAGAATTTCAAAATAACTGTTTTCTATTTTTAATATTACATTATACTTTATTCCTGTGATGCCAAGCTGAATTTCCAGCATCATTACTCCATGTCTTCAGTGTGACATGATCCTTCAGAAATCATTCCAATATGCTGATTTTCTGCTCAAGAAATATAATTTGAAGAAAGTTCAAAAGAACATAATTTGAAGCTACACTGTGTAACTCTTAAGTTTATTCTTAGCTAAAAACACCTAGTTCTTTCAAAAATATATGGGCTCATTAATGTATATTTACTTCGTTCGAGTAATAAAGTATTCTTGTGAGTGTATAATATGCCATTGAAAATACATACGGGTAAGGGGTTCTAATGTTGGTCTGCCATGTTGCCCCTCCATCTTAAAAGTACATTAGCCTAAAAGGGACATACCCGTTAATTCAAGCTTCACCTTTCACGTTTACGTTTGAGTTAACACTTATTTATGAAAGAAATGCCGGTGATGGCAAACAAGCTAACAATTGTTAAAATTAGATGTTAGCCATCAGTAACGTAATTGGTATAATTTGTAATATCAATACGGTAGTAATTTGTACTGGTATTTAAATGTTAAACTTCACTTATATGACGGTTATAACAAATGTATGGTAACGTAAATATACTTACATTTAAAAGCATATTGCCCCGTTGCTCCGAACTCCGCTAATATCCAACATTTTGAATTTTTTTGAGAAGATTGCAAAGCTGCGCGCATAGGATGGTGGGTGATTTAAGAGCGCGAAGTCTACTCATTTGCATCATTTCCTGTGTATGGGATATTTTCCGAACTAAGGACTCTGCCCTTGGTTGAAATTCTGAGCATCCTCGACATTGGAACAGTCCTTCGACGGATGTCGATGACGTAGCATCTCTCAAAATAACATTGAGAAACACCTATGGACAAGCTATGTTAATCTTGGACTACATTGGCCACCGTAGGAGTTAAAACGAAATCGGAATTGAGAGGAACAGAAACTAATATTTCCTGGATGGTCATATACCTTTTCACCGCTAGATGGGGGTAAAAACCACAGTGTAGCTTTGAGTTTTTTTTTTGCAATGTCTTTTAAAAATTCGATTTTAATCAATTTAATGTATCCTTGCTGAATAAAATTATTTTCTTTAAAATCAATATGTCATTTTCAAGTTGTTCAATAAATGGCACAATTTTTAAGTTATGTGAACACTTGAACGTAAAATAATCTTTATTATAGTATTGGTCGTAAAACAACAACATTGGTTGATCTCTAATATTCACTAACAGATACTGCAGATACAAGTATTAAAAAACCTTAGCAATTTATCAAATTAAGGAAGCAATATGCCACACTGAATTTTAATAGGAGACCAGAATAGTACACAGCTGTTCAGTTGAAACTGCAGAACAGAACATTTTAGGACTTTTTTAAAGATTACATTTTAATGTATTTATTTATTTGAGATATAAAAATACAACAACATGCAGTTTACAGTTTGTTGATTTGTCTGCCATTATTGATGATCAAGTTAAGTAAAAAAAAACTAAACAAAAAAACTTAACCCATCTTCAAATTAGCTTTTAAAAAGACAGTTTCAGTTTATTCTGTGGCATTCGTAGATGGTTTTGCTGTGCCCACCCCCACAGGAATGTGACACCCTCTTCAGACTGACCCCAGCAGCTGTAAGGAGAGAGAGAGCACATGGCACTGGCTATTTTAAGAATTCATTCAACCAACTCATTCAAACCTATCTTTCCCTGGACGTGGTCGTTCCTTCTGGATCTCTCCTCAGCTGAAAGTTCTGGACAAGCTTGTCAGAGGCCAGGAGACTTTATAAGTACCCGAGACGAGTCAACCAGAATACCAAACAGACCAACATGGCTCTACTGTGTTACAACAGAGGCTGCGGAGATCGATTTGATGCTGACAAAAACTCAGATGGTAATTTTTATAATTATTATTATTTTTTTACTATTTATCAATCTATATTGTTAAAAAAGTATAATCTTATACTTTTTTATAGCAAGGCTGTTTGATGTGCTATTTACATCTGGAAGATGTATTTTTAAGAGTGTTTGCTCATCTGCAAGACGTCTAGGACGTTTCCCTACAGATGTCAAATAGACGTTTAGAAGATGTCTCTTAGAGGTAATGATTTAGAATGCATGTTAAACTGACATCTTATAAACGTCTATTTGACATCTGACCGGAAACATCATATAGACGTCTTGCAGATGAGCAAACACTCTTAAAAATACGTCTTTCAGTTGTAAATAGGACATCAAATACCCTTGTGCTATCTGAGTAAAGTGAACAGAATATTTTAATTGTCTATGTGAAGCTCATTGGTATTACAGGCCTGGTGTTACATAAATCTACCAACAACTTTTAAGAGTGCCATAGCTGTTGGAGAAGTGTTTAATCACTTTCTGTGCTAGACTTGCTGTGAAGCTTTTTTAGAAATTGAAATATATAAATAGAGCTGAGCCGACAGCTGATTGCACTGAGAATGAGAGCCGCTGGCCTCGGGGGTACGACTTCATTTTAGCCTCAAGCTAGCTACCAAACATGTTTTATTTGTTTTACATATAATATTGATAGATAAAGATGGGTTAGTGTGTGTCCATAGAGGTTTCTTCGATCCATGAAGTCCCCAGCACGTTCGGGGGTGTTCTGAATCAAATGTCACTTCCATAAATGGCTCATGTCCTACAGTAGCTGACTGTCCATGTGTTTATCTAGCTTTGTATTTATGAAAGCAAGGCGTGAGGCCTATTGAGTCGAGTCGGTAATGAGGGATGGAGTTCTGTAGATAAATGTCCCCTGCTAACTCCTATTTTCTCTCTCACCACCTGAAGATGCCTGTCAGTTTCACCCTGGAGTGCCAATCTTCCACGATGCCTTAAAGGTGAGCTGAGAATGGCTATCTTTGTCTGCACAGACCGCCGCCTGCTCGATTCTAGCGCTGTCATAACATGATAAGAACATTTTCGGCGAGTTTGCCTGCTTCTTAGGGAGCCTATATTCATGCGTTTTTGTTTTATTTTGTTCTTGGCTGTCTAATGTGGTTCTTTGTTTGGGTTATTCTCCTCAGGGCTGGTCCTGCTGTAGAAAGAAGACGACAGATTTCTCCGAGTTCCTGTCAATCAAGGTATGCTAATAATAATATTCATCTCGCGCTGCTTTCCATGCCCTGGCCTGCACGCGCATTAACTACAGACTGGAACAAAGTGACAGAAAATGTCTCAGACAGCCACAAAAAATCCTTTGGTAACACTTAACAATAAAGCTCAATTTGTTAACATGGATTTGTAAATATAGTGTATATATATATATATATATATATATATATATATATACATATATATATATATATATTATATATACACTCACCGGCCACTTTATTAGGTACCCCATGCTAGTAACGGGTTGGACCCCCTTTTGCCTTCAGAACTGCCTCAATTCTTCATGGCATAGATTCAACAAGGTGCTGGAAGCATTCCTCAGGGAGTTTGGTCCATATTGACATGATGGCATCACACAGTTGCCGCAGATTTGTCGACTGCACATCCATGATGCGAATCTCCCGTTCCACCACATCCCAAAGATTCTCTATTGGATTGAGATCTGGTGACTGTGGAGGCCATTTGAGTACAGCGAACTCATTGTCATGTTCAAGAAACCAGTCTGAGATGATTCCAGCTTTATGACATGGCGCATTATCCTGCTGAAAGTAGCCATCAGAAGTTGGGTACATTGTGGTCATAAAGGGATGGACATGGTCAGCAACAATACTCAGGTAGGCTGTGGCGTTGCAACGATGCTCAATTGGTACCAAGGGGCCCAAAGAGTGCCAAGAAAATATTCCCCACACCATGACACCACCACCACCAGCCTGAACCGTTGATACAAGGCAGGATGGATCCATGCTTTCATGTTGTAGACGCCAAATTCTGACCCTACCATCCGAATGTTGCAGCAGAAATCGAGACTCATCAGACCAGGCAACGTTTTTCCAATCTTCTATTGTCCAATTTCGATGAGCTTGTGCAAATTGTAGCCTCAGTTTCCTGTTCTTAGCTGAAAGGAGTGGCACCCGGTGTGGTCTTCTGCTGCTGTAGCCCATCTGCCTCAAAGTTCGACCGTACTGTGCGTTCAGAGATGCTCTTCTGCCCACCTTGGTTGTAACGGGTGGTTATTTGAGTCACTGTTGCCCTTCTATCAGCTCAAACCAGTCTGGCCATTCTCCTCTGACCTCTGGCATCAACAAGGCATTTCCGCCAGAACTGCCGCTCACTAGATGTTTTTTTCTTTTCGGACCATTCTCTGTAAACCCTAGAGATGGTTGTGCGTGAAAATCCCAGTAGATTAGCAGTTTCTGAAATACTCAGACCAGCCCTTCTGGCACCAACAATCATGCCACATTCAAAGTCACTCAAATCACCTTTCTTCCCCATACTGATGCTCGGTTTGAACTGCAGGAGATTGTCTTGACCATGTCTACATGCCTAAATGCACTGAGTTGCCGCCATGTGATTGGCTGCTTAGAAATTAAGTGTTAACGAGCAGTTGGACAGGTGTACCTAATAAAGTGGCCGGTGAGTATATATAAGAGGTTTTGGTCATGCTGGGAGACTTGAATTGAGCTTGAACTAGCTAAAACTAGCTGACTAGCTTATGCAGGTTTTTAGTTTTTTCCCCAGCAGGGAAATCAATTAACAATAGTTTATTTATAAATTAACATTGTAAATGCAATAAATAAAATTATAAAATTGTAATTTTCTATGACACCTAACTGTTAACTAACTGAATCGTATTGTAAATATGCTAATTTAATGCAGTGACTCAAAAGGGCATTGTCCAAAACAAACATTTGAATGCAAAAGTAATGGATTTTTTATTTATTTTATTGCTTGGCATAATTAAATATAGGCCTATATTAAACATTAAAATGTTTATGGTATTTTACCAGACTTTTACCAGGTCTTGAAATCACACTTTAAAAATGACCGTACATTGAGGCACCCTTGGACGTTTTACATTCAGTTATCAGATACTTTTAGTTAAAGTGACTCATCAAATACCAAATTATCATATTGTAGCCACCATTAGCATTACTGAACATTAAGAGCTAGTGCTACAAAATCTCAGTACTAATAATCAAACATTACTTAACTCTTTTTTACGATTTCATACGACTCATTTGATTCATACAATCTCAAAAAAGTCATTTGTCTGCTAATTATTTTCTTCCAGTCACATGTTGATTGGCAGGTCCTGTCTTGTGCTTGTCCTCTCAGGGTTGCACCCGCGGGCGTCACAGTAACGAGAAGCCTCTGGAGCCTCTGCGGCCGGAGGTGACGTGCTGAGAAGGGAGATGTGAAGCAGCGCAGTGGAGAAGAGATTATCTACCAGGGACCCAAATCTGCTGAAGCCCTGGAAAAGAGAGACCCAGGTAAATTTGCAACTCACACACGCACGCACATCGTGCTCTTTCACCCACCAACACATTGTTCTGAATACAAATTCATTTGTTTCCTTCTCTGATGCCCTTTCTTTGTCTCTCCTTTAAAAGAGAAGTCGAGCTCCTTCTGACTGTTGAACACAAACAGACAGTGACATGTTTTTTGATTCCCTCCTTCTCAGTTCAGAAGAGCCCAAGGTAAAGCTGCAGGTGAAGGTCTCTCCCTCTCTGGCTCAGATCCTGGAGAAAATGGAGATCACTGAGAGGGAGAAGAGAGAGAAGCTAGGTGAGCAATCCCATTTTTCCTATTGGTCATCATGCATCACCTGCAACACAAGCACACTGCATAAAACAAAACAAAGGTTATTAGTTTTACAAGGAAATACTGTTTTGTTCCTTCTGAAATTTGCTAGCAGTTTCTGAGTAAAATAGTTTTTCACTGCAGATTGATACTAATACAGTGATTCTTCACTGGTTTTTGCTCCAGAACCCAGATTTTAAATTGGGCATTAATTGACAACCCAACACGGATGTATTTAATATTAGTGGTATACAAAACAAAATCACAACATTGCATTGAATTTAAAAAACTCACAAAATACATTGGGGTCATCAAAAATAATGTTTATCCATGTTGCAGTGGAACAACAACAAAAATTAATTAATTATTATTAATATTGAATTGTATTATAATTATATACAATATTTATTATATATATTATATAATTATTATAATATTAACATAATACTTTTATAAGAATGAAGATTTTATCTATATATATATATATATATATATATATATATATATATATATATATATATATATATATATATATATATATATATATATATGAAGAGTTCAGATGCAAAAGCCTCTAAATGCCATTTGAAATTTTCTTCTAAAATGACCATTTTTATCAAGCTTGTATATTTAATTTCAGTAATTTCACTTAAATGACAATTAATAGGTAATCTTCATTGCCATTTAAGTTAAATTACTGAACTTAAATATACAAGCTTGATAAAAATGATCATTTTAGAAGAAAATTTCAAATGGCACTTAGAGGCTTTTGCATCTGAACTCTTCTATATATATATATATATACGCCAAAATATGCAAAAATACTATGTATGGCATAAATCATGTTTATCCATGTTTCAAGCAAGCCTGTATTTAATATAGTAAGGGTTATTTCCATTAACTAAAATAAAACTAAAACTATTTTGCTTCTTAAAACAAAATAAAAGTGAACTAAAATAACATTATAAAAAACTTCAGCTTTATTTCAGCTTGTTGCCAAGGTCATATTTCTTGTTTACTTTAACTTGTTAAACTAGTTAAGTACCAAAATAACAAAAATCTAAATAAAAAATTAGACTACCAAATAAAAATGTATATAAAAACTACTGTATGTAGGCATACGTATATATAAAAGAAAACACTAAATAAAAAATAAAACTACTAAAAAAAATTTTATAAAAACTACTGTATGTAGGCATATGTATATATAAAAAGAAAACACTAAATAAAAAAATAAAAACTACCAAATAAAAATGTTTAAAAACTACTCTATGTAGGCATATATATAAAAAAAACACTAATGAAAAATAACAAAAGAGACAAAACTGTATTTATGTCAATTTACTCTTCCCTTTTATACATTAATAAGCATATTTATTGATTTTGCTTAAGCACAACAGATATTGATTTTAATCATATTATTTTCTTTATCATAGCTTTGTTGGCAGTCGGCTGCACTGCTCTAGTCAGAGCCGGATTAAATAAATCGACTACACTAGGCAGACTGCATTTTTTGGGCCCCCTCTATCAATGTTATTTATGATTTGAAATCTGAAACTTACTAAAGTTACTGATAAAAGTAACTTTTACATAGCCTAGTCTTTGGTTACAAATTGGTTGTTTTTATGCCAAAATAAGTCATGTGCTATATATTAAACAGTCTATCAGACTTTTTTTAATATTCATTATTTATATGTCATTACATGGCTATATTAAATGCTATTAAATTAGCCTCATCTTATCCATTGGGAGGGTCACTGTTAAGGCAGTAGAACCAGTAAATAACCAATAGGTGTCAGTAAACTATGTAAACCTGTATACATTTAATCAACACATTTAATTAAGATTTTCTGCAAAATGCAATAGCTTACAACATTTTTAACTGTTAAGAGCAATAAGGCAAACATGACCCCATTCACATTCATCAAGACCATTTAGAAACTGTCTAACAATAAATAATTATAAATATAAGGATGGAGGATTTAAACTATGGAAAACTAAAGGTATTCAGACTATTAAAGACTTGTATATGAATGGAATACTTCTTACATTCAAGAATTGTGTGATAAACACCAGATTCTCTCAAAAAACATTTTTTTCAAATATTCACAGCTTAAAAGTTTTATGTCTTCCAGGTCTACAGATATTATGTACATTCCCAAACTGTCATCATTAATAGAGGAAATAATTGGAAAAAGAGGTGAAAAGGCCAATTATCAAATTATTATAATTTAATAATGGCTAACTCTAAAGAGTCTGCTGTAGACAAGTTAAATGCATGGAGGAATTTGAATGGACTGTTTTTGACTGTTAAAGCGATATAATCCACGAAAATAACTGTTGTTACCCGCGAGCGTGTGAGGTGGCTTGTACAGTATGCAGAAATAACATATCTCAGACAGCGCGCAAGTCTACCAGATAGTTCAAGATCGCGTGCATTTTTAAACTGGTAAGACATAAGACGTGCAAATGGTAAACTGTAGTTACTCATGATGCAATGCTGACCCATGCATGCAAATGACAATTCCGTCTATCCTAACTTTGAAACGCGAGTGTATTATCGCTGCCTGAATGAGATGGGACCTTTGTATGTTTTAATTTTTTTCCCTCATTCTGGGCCCCCTCCGCCAATCGGGCCCTAGGCACGTGCCTAGTTTGCCTTTGCGTTAATCCGGCTCTGGCTCTAGTGAAGGTAATTTCAGTCCTTGGCAATAGCTATAGATATGAGGTCCACCTGTCCTGTCCTCAATCTGTCACTTTCATAGGACCCTCTAAAAACACACACAGACACACTGTTGTCTCTCAGGTCTGCTGTGCTGTCCTGTCACAGGCTGCAGAATTCGACCTGAAGATGTAGTGTGACTATTGCAAATTTTGAGATTTTGAGTCTTTTGAAGTTTTCTATCTTTTTTCTGATGATCTAACTTTGTTGTCTTCTCTTCCTACTGTCACCTCTTCCCTCTCGCTGTCCCACAGAGTGCCAAATCGTCATAGTTGGTGTTAGGTGCAAAAACGCAGGATGCAAAACAGTAGGTACCCATGTAATCTGTAAATCACAATGAAACAAATCAGCTTGCTTAAAGGGATAGTTCACCCAAAAATGAAAATTTTGTCAGTAATTACTCATCCCCATGTTGTTCCAACCCTGTCTACTGTGTGGGCCTCTGAGTTCATGTAGTGTAACAGTGCCGCACTTCTGTGTTGTACTTCAGAACGTAGGCTCACTATTGGCCGACGATGGTCATGTGTGGGATGCTGGCCAATAGTGAGACTACGTTCTGACGTAGCGCTGCACTGTTACACTATGTGAACTCACTCAGAGGCCCACACAGTACACTGTAAAAATGAGCGTTTTATCTAATCAATAGAATTGTGGCAACAGATTACAAGCAATATTATTAATTAAATTTAACAAATTAGAATTGAGTAATAAAATTAAAATTATTTTTAAATATAAAAATATTAAAAATAAAATTATTCCTTAAAAGTTAACCATTTAAAATGAGTAAAGTTTACACCAAAAAAGTTAACAAAAATATCTCACTAACAGACAGACGTCAAAAATTAAGAATTCTTTATTTTATATTGCCAACATTGAAGACACCTGATGTTAACAAGCAGGATCATCGAAGGAGAAAACCGTAATTTTAAAACAAACATTGATCACCATAATGGTGACTTCAATTTTTGTTTTTTTGGTTGTTGTTGTAAGTTTTACTCATTTAAATGGTTAACTTTTAAGGAATTAATTTGATTAGTTATTACTCAATTCTAATTTGTTAAATTTAATAATATTGCTTGTAATCTGTTACCACAATTTTTTTGATTAGATTAAGCATATTCATTTTTACAGTGTAGAAGATGAACAGTTGAATAGATGCTAAATTATTTTTGTTTGTTTTTGCTCACAAAAAGTATTCTTGTCACTCTATAAACTTAAGGACTATTTTAACCATGTTTTTACTAACTTTCTGGGCCGGCAAATTCAATAGAAACCCATAGAGGGGTGAGACAGCTTTCAGATTTAATCATTATTAACATCAACAATATATATATATATATATATATATATATATATATATATATATATATATATATATATATATATATATATATATATATATATATATATATATATATATATATATATATATATATATATATATATATATATATTGCTGATGTTAATATTATTATTAAATCTGAGAGCTGTCTCATCCTCTATTGAATTTGCTGTATATACATATACAGTTTAATGCCATCTAGTGGTCCTACTAAAGAATGACACTTCAGCGCTTCTTGTACAGTCAGACTCCACTGAAGAAAATCAGTAATAATCTCCGTGTAACTAGATCAGCATTTGAATATTGAATGGAGACAGAGCAGCAGATGAGTAAGAATTAATGACTAAATATCCCTTACTGACCCTAATGCCTTCTTTTAAAACTTCCCTTCTCTGGGAAAGGATCATGTTTAATGGATTAGTTTGCTGAAATCCCTGAAGTTCATCATGTTAATTACTCAGCAGAGCTGTTCTTTAGTCCAGGAGAAAACTAAACCTGTATCAGCAGGGAAGTGTGCTATTTAGCCTATTTAATTTTTTTTTACTGATGTAAGTGTACTTTTTTATATATATAATTTGTAATATTTTACTATGAATAAGCAGAAAGCATATTCCAGTTGTTTTTAAATGTCAGCAATAGGAATTGAGTTTAGGATATTTCATATATCGCACTGAATTTTATGCACCGTAGAAGAACAGTCTTTGAAATGGATCCATTCCAGACAACACAAGCACAGACTTAATAAATTCCTCTTCCTGCCATTCCATTTCACTACCCTGTCGCTGTCGGTCATGACAAATTAAATAGAAATGTCATCTCTTGTATTGAAAAGGAGCCAATTCTTTGACCTGATGAGCAGAACGGTTCACAATTAGGTACACTATGGCCCTCTAGTGGTTAAAAAACAAAAGGCATGCATTTTTCGGAAGAACAGTGTTGGTTCTGCGTGATTGTGCGTATGAATATCCTACTGCCAGTGGCGGATTTTGCAAATTGGGGGCCCAAGGCGAAGGTAGTATAGGGCTCCCCATCCGATCTTATAAAAGAGAACGAAGAAAGTTAATTTTTTTTGAAAAATAAACCATTAAATGGCACTTTCTGGAGAGTTTTCTGCAAAGAAATATAGAAAAAAATCAGTCTTCCAGAGTTTTGAGAAACTTAATTTCTCGCCCCAAAAAAAAAACAAAAAAAAACGAAAGGGGTACCACTGTCATTTTTTTGGGAGGGTCGAAATTTTTAGTTTCTCTGATCTTCTCTGAAACTCTGGATTCTGATTGAGGGCCATGAGACTTAGACCTGAGTGCAAAAATGGAGGCTCTAGACACCTTCCAGAGCTGAGATATTGAGATATTTATAATGGCATAAATGCTACATAGATCTCAATATCTCAGCTCTGGAAGGGTCTAGAGCCTCCATTTTTGCACTCAGGTCTAAGTCTCATGGCCCTCAATCAGAATCCAGAGTTTTGAGAAGATTGGAGAAATTTATTTTTTTGCACCAAAAAAAAAACATAAGGGGTACCACTGTCGTTTTTTTGGGGGTCAAAATTTTGAGTTTCTCTGATCTTCTTGAAACTCTGGATTCTGATTGAGGGCCATGAGACTTAGACCTGAGTGCAAAAATGGAGGCTCTAGACCCTTCCAGAGCTGAGATATTGAGATATTTATAATGGCATAAATGCTACATAGATCTTAATATCTCAGCTCTGGAAGGGTCTAGAGACTCCATTTTTGCACTCAGGTCTAAGTCTCATGGCCCTCTATCAGAATCCAGAGTTTTGAGAAGATTGGAGAAACTTATTTTTTTTGCACCAAAAAAAAACATAAGGGGTACCACTGTAATTTTTTTTTGGGGTCGAAATTTTGAGTTTCTCTGATCTTCTTGAAACTCTGGATTCTGATAGAGGGCCATGAGACTTAGACCTGAGTGCAAAAATGGAGTTTCTAGACCCTTCCAGAGTTGAGATATTGAGATATTTATAATGGCATAAATGCTACGTAGATCTCAATATCTCAGCTCTGGAAGGGTCTAGAGCTTCCATTTTGCACTCAGGTCTAAGTCTCATGGCCCTCAATCAGAATCCAGAGTTTTGAGAAGATTGGAGAAACTTATTTTTTGCACCAAAAAAAACCATAAGGGGTACCACTGTCGTTTTTTTGGGGGGGTCAAAATTTTGAGTTTCTCCAATCTTCTTGAAACTATGGATTCTGATAGACGGCCATGAGACTTAGACCTGAGTGCAAAAATGGAGGCTCTAGACCCTTCCAGAGCTGAGAAATTAAGATATTTATAATGGCATAAATGCTACGTAGATCTCAATATCTCAGCTCTGGAAGGGTCTAGAGGCTCCATTTTGGCACTCAGGTCTAAGTCTCATGGCCCTCTATCAGAATCCAGAGTTTTGAGAAACTTAATTTCTCACCCCGAAAACAAATAACAAAAGGGGTACCACTGTCGTTTTTTTGGGGGGTCAAAATTTTTAGTTTCTCTGATCTTCTTGAAACTCTGGATTCTGATTGAGGGCCATGAGACTTAGACCTGAGTGCAAAAATGGAGGCTCTAGACCCTTCCAGAGCTGAGATATTGAGATATTTATAATGGCATAAATGCTACGTAGATCTTAATATCTCAGCTCTGGAAGGGTCTAGAGACTCCATTTTTGCACTCAGGTCTAAGTCTCATGGCCCTCTATCAGAATCCAGAGTTTTGAGAAGATTGGAGAAACTTATTTTTTTTGCACCAAAAAAAAAACATAAGGGGTACCACTGTCATTTTTTTTTGGGGTCGAAATTTTGAGTTTCTCTGATCTTCTTGAAACTCTGGATTCTGATAGAGGGCCATGAGACTTAGACCTGAGTGCAAAAATGGAGGCTCTAGACCCTTCCAGAGTTGAGATATTGAGATATTTATAATGGCATAAATGCTACTTAGATCTCAATATCTCAGCTCTGGAAGGGTCTAGAGCCTCCATTTTTGCACTCAGGTCTAAGTCTCATGGCCCTCAATCAGAATCCAGAGTTTTGAGAAGATTGGAGAAACTTATTTTTTTTTGCACCAAAAAAAAAACCATAAGGGGTACCACTGTCGTTTTTTTTGGGAGGTCAAAATTTTGAGTTTCTCCAATCTTCTTGAAACTATGGATTCTGATAGACGGCCATGAGACTTAGACCTGAGTGCAAAAATGGAGGCTCTAGACCCTTCCAGAGCTGAGAAATTAAGATATTTATAATGGCATAAATGCTACGTAGATCTCAATATCTCAGCTCTGGAAGGGTCTAGAGGCTCCATTTTGGCACTCAGGTCTAAGTCTCATGGCCCTCTATCAGAATCCAGAGTTTTGAGAAGATTGGAGAAACTTAATTTCTCACCCCGAAAAACAAAACAAAAGGGGTACCACTGTCGTTTTTTTGGGGGGTCAAAATTTTTAGTTTCTCTGATCTTCTTGAAACTCTGGATTCTGATTGAGGGCCATGAGACTTAGACCTGAGTGCAAAAATGGGGGCTCTAGACCCTTCCAGAGCTGAGATATTTAGATATTTATAATGGCATAAATGCTATGTGGGATCTTAATATCTCAGCTCTGGAAGGGTCTAGAGACTCCATTTTGTACTCAGGTCTAAGTCTCAAGGCCCTCTATCAGAATCCAGAGTTTTGAGAAGATTGGAGAAACTTATTTTTTTTGCACCAAAAAAAAACATAAGGGGTACCACTGTCATTTTTTTGGGGGTCGAAACTTTGAGTTTCTATGATCTTCTTGAAACTCTGGATTCTAATAGAGGGCCATGAGACTTAGACCTGAGTGCAAAAATGGAGGCTCTTGACCCTTCCAGAGCTGAGATATTGAGATATGTGTAATGGCATAAATGCTACATAGATCTCAATATCTCAGCTCTGAAGGGCCTAGAGCCTCCATTTACTGCTCATAAAACATTCAATATGTAGCTATAAAGATATAACCAGTTTAGATGGAAAGGATCTCAAGGAAGATGCTGTAGCCATATCCATTAATAGACGTGGTGGGAAGCTGCTTCCATATTTGTAATGAACTCTTTTAAGAGAGTTACATCTGTTCAATAAAATACCTCGCTCACCTGTTGTTGAGTAATAAAAACGTCTATGGATCGCTTTTACAACATTTTAAATTCCATGAAGGTTGGAGATTTAGACTTTAAACTTGTCGAAGTAGCCAAATTAATTTACTTATCTATTTATAGATATGATGCGACACACCGGCAAATGACCGATGTAGCAATTTCCCGCGAAAACAATCCCGTTGTGTCTAAAATTAAAACACGTATAGGCGCATAGTGAATCAAGGTAAGACACAAACACGTTTTAGAAGAAATATTGATGCATCGACTCATTCAATTTTGTTCATTTTAAACCAAAAAAGTTACATACTGGTGTACCTTGATATATTGCTGGTTCTCTCAGACTAATGGTGTTTTTTTTTATCCTCTGAAACAGACACATATAGCTCTATTACAGCTTTCTGCTCTTTTATATATTTGGAAGAGTAGAAAATGAGTGTATTTTCAGGCGTAAAGGCAGTAAACGGATGACCCAGAGCTTGTGCTGAGTTTAGGAGCATCAGCACTTTAAATATGCTGAATTACTGACTATGAATGTTTCTCTGGAGTGATGGAGAGATTTCTTTAGTGGTGTGAGGTACATCTGTGTGTTTTGAGTAGCTGTTCAAATGCTTGTGTGTGTGTGTTCAGACTTACCAGGGTCCAGAGACTGACACAGAGATCTGCTCATATCATCCCGGGGCCCCTGTCTTCCACGAAGGGTAAGAAAACTGCAGCTTTTGAGTCTTTATTTGGAAACTTATCTTACTACAGTACAAGCGTGGCCTTTTTCTTAAAGCTTTTCTCACAGAACCAATTTGGATTCAGATCCACATGTCCAGTCCATTTCAACAAGAGATCATGATGTGATCACCCAAAAGTGCTCTTAATATCAGTAGTTATGAGGTGAGAGGGGAAATGCATTATAATTCACATCTGCTGTTCATTGTCTAGATATAAATACTGGAACTGCTGCTGCATAAAAACCACAGACTTCAATGCCTTCCTGGATCAGAAGGGCTGCACAGCAGGAAAACACTGCTGGATCCCCAAAAATGTAAGAGCTTAGACTTTTTATGATCACTGGATAGTTGTTTACATGGACACACATCGTATAGTCAGGAAACAACCAACTAACCCTCTCTGGATGTATTTACTGTCTGTATGTTTTGCTTGTGCTGGAATGAAGGACAAAAGAAAGTGGCTTGCCGGCATGATTGGCACCAAACAGGAAACCAGGTTGTGGTCACAATCTACGCCAAGACTCCAATCCAGAGCATTCCTATGTGGAGGCAAACCGCACAGTGGTGAGCTCAAATGAACCCTTAAAAACATGAATCTGTGTCTCTGTGTCTCCATCTATACATGTTTCTGTCTTTTCCATCAATCTGCAGTTAACATGCCACATTCAGTTTGAGGCCAATAAAGTGTTTCACAAGGACATCCACTTATGGGGGTAAGATTGCTCTACATTCACAGTCTGTTATGATTTAACAATGACAATTTCATTTAGCAATATAATCCTATCTATTTATCTTTTGGAAAAAGTATCAATTCACTTTTGAAAAAGTTGCAATTCTTTTGGAATAAGTATCGAATTCAGCTTTAGAAAAAGTAGCGATTCATTTTTGAAAAAAGTATCAATTTATTTTTGAAAAAAGTATCGATTCATTTTTGAAAAAGTAACGATTCATTTTGAAAAAGTAGCAATTCATTTTTTTTAAAAAAGCAGCGATTCACTTTAAAAAAAGTAGCAATTCACTTTTGAAAAAGTGCAGATTCTTTTTGAAAAAAGTAGCAATTTTTTTGGGAAAAGTATTCAATTCACTTTTGGAAAAGTAGCAATTAATTTTTGAAAAAGTAGCGATTCATTTTTGAAAAAAAGTATTGATTCATTTTTGAAAAAGTAACGATTCATTTTGAAAAAGTAGCAATTCATTTTTGAAAAAAAGTAGCGATTCACTTTAAAAAAAGTAGCAATTCACTTTTGAAAAAGTACAGATTCTTTTTGAAAAAGTAGCAATTTTTTGGGAAAAGTATCAATTCACTTTTTGGAAAAGTAGCAATTAATTTTTTAAAAAGTAGCGATTCATTTTTGAAAAAAATTATTGATTCATTTTTGAAAAAGTAACGATTCATTTTGAAAAAGTAGCAATTCATTTTTGAAAAAAGTAGCGATTCACTTTAAAAAAAAGTAGCAATTCACTTTTGAAAAAGTGCAGATTCTTTTTGAAAAAAGTAGCAATTTTTGGGGAAAAGTATTCAATTCACTTTTGGAAAAGTAGCAATTCATTTTTGAAAAAGTAGCGATTCAATTTTGAAAAAAAGTATCGATTCATTTTTGAAAAAGTAAACGATTCATTTTGAAAAAGTAGCAATTCATTTTTGAAAAAAAGTAGCGATTCACTTTTAAAAAAGTAGCAATTCACTTTTGAAAAAGTGCAGATTCTTTTTGAAAAAAGTAGCAATTTTTTGGGAAAAAGTATCGAATTCACTTTTGGAAAAGTAGCAATTCATTTTTGAAAAAGTAGCGATTCATTTTTGAAAAAAGTATTGATTCATTTTTGAAAAAGTAACGATTCATTTTGAAAAAGTAGCAATTCACTTTTGAAAAAGTGCAGATTCATTTTGAAAAAAGTAACAATTTTTTGGGGAAAAAGTAACGATTCATTTTAAAAAAGTAGCAATTCACTTTTGAAAAAGTAGCGAATTCATTTTTGAAAAAAAGTATTCGATTCATTTTTGAAAAAGTAACGATTCATTTTGAAAAAGTAGCAATTCATTTTTGAAAAAAAGTAGCAATTCACTTTAAAAAAGTAGCAATTCATTTTGAAAAAGTAGCAATTCATTTTTTTTTTAAAAAGCAGCAGATTCACTTTAAAAAAAGTAGCAATTCACTTTTGAAAAAGTGCAGATTCTTTTTGAAAAAAGTAGCAATTTTTTTGGGGAAAAGTATTCGATTCACTTTGGAAAAGTAGCAATTCATTTGTGAAAAAGTAGCCAATTTCATTTTTGAAAAAAGTATCGATTTCATTTTTGAAAAAGTAACGATTCATTTTGAAAAAGTAGCAATTCAATTTTTGAAAAAAGTAGCGATTCACTTTAAAAAAAGTAGCAATTCACTTTTGAAAAAGTGCAGATTCTTTTTGAAAAAAGTAGCAATTTTTGGGGAAAAATTTCAATTCACTTTTGGAAAAGTAGCAATTCATTTTTGAAAAAGTAGCAATTTTTTGAGAAAAAGTATTCGAATTCACTTTTGGAAAAGTAGCAATTCATTTTTGAAAAAGTAGCAATTCATTTTTGAAAAAAGTATTGATTCATTTTTGAAAAAGTAACGATTCATTTTGAAAAAGTAGCAATTCACTTTTGAAAAAGTGCAGATTCTTTTTGAAAAAAGTAGCAATTTTTTGGGAAAAAGTATCAATTCATTTTAGAAAAGTAGCAATTCACTTTTGAAAAAGTAGCGAATTCATTTTTGAAAAAAGTATTGATTCATTTTTGAAAAAGTAACGATTCATTTTGAAAAAGTAGCAATTCATTTTTGAAAAAAAGTAGCGATTCACTTTAAAAAAGTAGCAATTCATTTTGAAAAAGTAGCAATTCATTTTTTTTTAAAAAGCAGCGATTCACTTTAAAAAAAGTAGCAATTCACTTTTGAAAAAGTGCAGATTCTTTTTGAAAAAAGTAGCAATTTTTTTGGGAAAAAGTATCGATTCACTTTTGGAAAAGTAGATTCAGCAATTCATTTTTTAAAAAAAGTATCGATTCATTTTTGAAAAAGTAACCAATTCATTTTGAAAAAGTAGCAATTCATTTTTTGAAAAAAAGTAGCGATTCACTTTAAAAAAAGTAGCAATTCACTTTTGAAAAAGTGCAGATTCTTTTTGAAAAAAGTAGCAATTTTTTTGGGAAAAGTATTCAATTCACTTTTGGAAAAGTAGCAATTCATTTGTGAAAAAGTAGCCGATTCATTTTTGAAAAAAAGTATTCAATTCATTTTTGAAAAAGTAACGATTCATTTTGAAAAAGTAGCAATTCATTTTTGAAAAAAAGTAGCGATTCACTTTAAAAAAAGTAGCAATTCACTTTTGAAAAAGTGCAGATTCTTTTTGAAAAAAGTAGCAATTTTTTGGGGAAAAGTATTCAATTCACTTTTGGAAAATAGCAATTCATTTTTGAAAAAGTAGTGATTCATTTTTGAAAAATGTTAATTCATTTTTGAAAAAATAGCAATTCATTTTTGAAAAAAGTATCGATTCATTTTTGAAAAAGTAACGATTCATTTTGAAAAAGTAGCAATTCATTTTTGAAAAAAAGTAGCGATTCACTTTTAAAAAAGTAGCAATTCACTTTTGAAAAAGTGCAGATTCTTTTTGAAAAAAGTAGCAATTTTTTTGGGAAAAAGTATCAATTCACTTTTGGAAAAGTAGCAATTCATTTTTGAAAAAGTAGCAATTCATTTTGAAAAATAGTATGATTCATTTTTGAAAAAGTAACGATTCATTTTGAAAAAAGTAGCAATTCACTTTTTTAAAAAAAAAGCAGCAATTCATCTTTGAAAAAAGTAGCAATTTTTTTGGGAAAAAGTATTAATTCACTTTTGGAAAAAGTAGCGATTCATTTTTGAAAAAAGTATTCGATTCATTTTTGAAAAAGTAACGATTCATTTTGAAAAAGTAGCAATTCATTTTTGAAAAAAAAGTAGCGATTCACTTTTAAAAAAGTAGCAATTCACTTTTGAAAAAGTGCAGATTCTTTTTGAAAAAAGTAGCAATTTTTTGGGAAAAGTATCCATTCACTTTTGGAAAAGTAGCAATTCATTTGTGAAAAAGTAGCGATTCTATTTTGAAATAAGTATTGATTCATTTTTGAAGTAATTATTCATTTGAAAAAGTAGCAATCACTTTTAAAAAATAGCATTCACTTTAGAAAAAGTAGCAATTCGACTTTTGAAAAAGTAGCAGATTTTTTTGAAAAAAGTAGCAATTTATTTTGGGGAAAATAGATTTGAAATAGCGATTCATTTTTAAATAAAGTAGCTAATTCACTTTTGAAAAAGTATCGATTCATTTTTGAAAAAAGTATCCAATTCATTTTTGAAAAAAGTAACGATTCATTTTCGAAAAAAGTAGCAATTCATTTTTGAAAAAAAGTAGCCGATTTCACTTTTGAAAAAAAGTATCGATTCCATTTCTGAAAAAGTAGCAGATTCATTTTGAAAAAGTATCAATTTTTTTTGGAAAAAGCAGCGATTCACCTCTAAAAAGTAGCAATTCGTTTTGGGAAAAAGTATCGAATTCACTTTTGAAAAAGTAGCTGATTTTATATTTGAAAAATAACAATTTTATTTGAAAAGTATTCTGCTATCCTAATAAGGTTAACAATAACCACACAGTAGTAACCATATACATATATTGTAAAAAAATCCCTGAATGCAGTCAATCTGACATGTGTCCACTGCTGGTGTCTTAGGTGATCGACGAAAGAGCAGTTCTGTGAACATGGTGCCCTCTAAAGTGGAGGTGATCGATGCAGAAGGCTCATGCTGTAGCCTGGGAAAACTTGAGAACCCCAAACACAAACCAGAGCCAGAGGTCACCGACTGAAATGAACACAGAACAGGAAAACGTCAAACTCGACTGGTACATCTCAGATGATGACATCAGTGAGTCTGCACTGGGAGGATGATGATGAGGACAAGAAAGAGAGTGAGGAGAAAATGAACAACAGGAAGATGGACCCCTGAGCTAGAAGAACCTGCTGATGTCCCTCCAGAAAAATGAAAATTTATTCTGCAGTGCAACGGTTTTGTATTTCTAAAGTTATGCATTTATTTACACAACACTTGATAGATTTATACAATTGTGGGGCTGCCTCTTTCATGCGTTTAGCAATTTTTAAAAAATAATGTTTTTCACATTGTTTTAGTCATTTAAGAAATGACTGACCCCAAAGCATTACTGTGGATTCATTGCAAATTTTCGGCGCTGACAAGGTATGTTTTATATTGCAAAAGCGCGTTAAACCATCACAGCTTAGATGAAGTATAAGCAAGAAAGTGCAAGAGTTCAAACAGCAATGGCCACACTTTATTTTTGCGTCAAGTCAACAGCAACAATCCTGAAGTAAGTGATTGCAGTCAGACAGGGTCTAAGGCCATGGAAGCTTGACTGCAACCCATATGGCAAAAAATATTTAAATAAAAAGGATAAATAATACATCTTAAAAGTAAACAGTAGTCTTGAATCGATGAAGAGGATTGGTACCAGCAAATAAAAAGTCAATCTCTTCTGTTTTGGTTCTTTTCTCTGTTCATAAAATCATTGTCTTCTGCTTGTACCTGATAGCCACAGTCAAAATCAATGAGCTGATACGTGGAGATGGTCAAGTAATGCGTTTGCTGTGTCTGATCCAAACTGAACAGCACAGGGCAACAGTTCATCACAGATGTGAAACTTTAAAACAAAGACATGCAAAACAATGTTAAAAAAAATACAGGAGAGCGTTTAGGGGCACAATCAGCACCTTGACTTCAAATCAATAACACATTTGCAATGTCTCTGTGGGTTTTTTATAGAGCAACACTGTTAGACTTTGGCTCATAACTATCAAGAAAACAATTAAGTTGTCTAGTATCGTGTATATTAGTTTGTTTAAACTGTACCATTGGATTGTGTTGATAAATACTGCTTGAGAACCATACCATATATTAGTCAAGTTCAAGTTTTGCTTTACCTCATTTATTCCATAAACAGACTGACCCCTGAAAAGGGCCGACAGTTGAATAACATTCATTAGTTTGGTTATATACTGCCTTATATGTAACATCCCATAGGTTTTCCAGTTTTCATATGATAAAACAGAACACACAACCTTTTTACTTTGCCTCTTTTAAACATTTGTTTCTCATATTAAAGTGCAAGGCGAGATAAAATACATCTTGAAATGTACGACACACAGCATCACTTTCTTTTCACGATATTTCCCTGCAGAAAAAGTAAAGAAACAGCTCACTTTAAAACCACTGTGCTCCATTTACTCACTTGGCACAAGAGTTACGGTACTGAGCTTCTCAGAACAACGGCTCAATTGACACTAGTGATACACCATCACGGCTTGGCTGACGATCTGAGAGTAAAGAAGAAAAATAGACCTTTTTCCTGCATAAGGGCATGAAAGGCATGCAGAAACTGAGATGGTCTTTGATAGATACAGAGACTAGATGCAGATTAACTATTCAGCCAGTTTGACGAATAATACGGGTCCACCATACATTCATCATCAGGATATTCCTTTTTTGCATGTGTTAAATTGTCTTCATTTCAGTACAATTGTTTTGTTTTAGTTTGTTCCTTTCTTGTTGTTCAGGCGGCGAAGGACGGGGTCTTTTTGTTTCCCTTTGGAGAGTGAAAAAAAGTTTATAGTTTGTGTCTGACGGCTGGAATACTAAGTAGCAAGATAAATCAAATAAGATGAAGAAAAAAGATACGGATTTGGTCATGCATGGGAGTGGCTGTTGCTGAAACAGAGAGAGATGTTTGACGGTCCACTTCCTACTCCTGATGCTGAGCATTTCCCATGACACCATCCGCAGGCAGAGAAGAAACAAACAGAAGCACAGTAATGCAGTGCCGGGCCGGGACACGCTCCTCCAAAAAAGCTCACAAACATGGGGATGGGGCATGTATCTGCACAGGTGGTTTGCCGCCCTCCCTCACTGGCCGTAAGCAGCATCCCGTGTCCTCACAGATGAGCTGCAACAAACCACTTCAGCTCTTCAGTTGCCTCCAGGATCCACATCATACACCCCGCCTTTGATATCCCACGATCCTGAGTGGTGCAAACAAACTTTTTAAAACGTTCGCTGCTGACTTTCTCACCCCCATGTCATCCAAGATGTCCATGTCTTCTTTCTTCAGTCGACAAGGATTTCTGATGAAAACATTCCAGGATTTTCTCCATATAATGGACTTCAATGGGAACCAAACGGTTCAAGGTCCAAAGAGACTTCTAGTGCAAACTGTCGAAAGGGCTTTAAAACGATTCCAGACGATGAATAAGTGTCTTATCAAGCGAAACGATCTCTCATAAAAAAAAGTTTAAGTTTTATAAGCTTAAATGCTCACCTTGCTCTGTTCTGTTATATGTGTTCATGATTTCCTCCATCAAAATAAACAAATCTTTTTCCAAATCAATTTGTTTGTTTCGCTGATAAGAACCTTATTCATCGTCTGGAATCGTTTAAAGCCCTTTAACAGTTTGCAGTTTGTACTGAAACTGTCTTTTGGACCTTGAACCATTTGGTTCCCAATTAAGTCCATTATATGGAGAAAAATCCTGGAATGTTTTCATCAAAAACCTTAACTTCTTTTCAACTGAAGAAATAATTACATGGACATCTTGGATGATATGGGGTGAGTAAATTATCTGTAAAAGTCTTTTTTTTTAAAAAGTGAACTACTCTAAGATTGTGAGTTGAATTTGATCAATTAATATGATTCTTTTTTCTTTTTTTCAAATAAAATAATTATGTATCTGAACCATCTGTAAATGGCACAAGGAATATTGGTAACGCTTCCTTTTACAGTCCAGTTACCTATGTAAATACTATGTACTTATTTTAGTAACTACAATTACTGGGTAATAACTAGTACTAACCCTGAACCTACACCTAAACCTACCCCTGTTCCATGTACTTACCTTATATTAGCCAGTACTTTCTCAGGTAAGTACACTGTAAGTACTGTACTGTAAAAGGAAGCGTTACCGGAATATTGCGCAAAACACATTTAGTGTATGAGATGATTAGAAATAATATCAGTTCACAACTAGGCCAAGCAATTGGCATTTAGTATGACATGGGTGAGCCACATATTACACTACACTGCAGCTGGATATGAGTGTACTTACAATAATTGACCATGACGGTGAGATTATGAGGCTGGTTAATACTGTGTTTCGGCTTGTGATTGTGTCTGTTACCTGACAGAGAGCTACTGGACCGCTGCTTATGCAGCCTCTCTCTCTCTCTTTCTTGCCCTTGGGCATGATTTTCAGCTTCATACTGCTTTTCACCAACACACGGGACGGGTCCTAAAGTGAAACCAAGAACGAGGAGTTAAGAACAAGGAGTCTAAAGAGCAGAGGCGGTTCTAGGGTCAGTGGGCTTCAACCCAGACTTCAGTGGATGCAAACTAAGCCATCCTTTGATTTTAATATTAGAATAATTATTATATAATAATTATATAACATTATTATATTTTTAACAATTAAATAATTACATAATTATTATATAACAATTCTGAAAAGCAGCATTTTAAGTTATTAGTCCATTTAAATGAGTCTTTCTTTAGATACACCATATCTAAACTTCTCTTTGGAGAAAATGAATGTATTTTTTAACTATCGTGTTATATAGAAAAAGCATCATTTTTCAGATTACTGGAATTAAGAATTTGTTAGATTTGCAATAATAAAAGACAATTACAGGAGATTTAGGCTGTTAAAATAGGATTGATAGCACTGTGTTGTGTTTGTTACATTTTACTGTTTAGAAGATTGATCTCCTTTAAATCTCCTTTATAAATGCTTTACAAGCGCATGAATACTCACTTTAGATGAGCTCACACATAGTTAACTAACCACTAGTAAATGTAACTACCTGTATTTACTACATTTACTTAAGTGATCTTATGAATGACTGACAACTCTTAAATAACTGGTTTGTAAATAATGCTATACTTCATTTCAGGGGTTGGGCGTTATGGCAACAATATCATATCACGATTTTCTTTTTTAGGAAAATCACGATCACGATTTTTTTATCACGAATTCTTTTTGAAGTTTTACTATTTTGCAAGTGGATGTTCATTACAGCCAAACTAATGTCCCTATGTTAAAAAAACAAAGCCTTAGGTAACAAAAGAAAAAGAAAGGCATACATTTAGGCCAGTGGCGAAGATAAAAATCTTCGTCATTATTTTCTTTGTTATTAAAAAAAATTAAGACAAGATAAACATTACACAAATTAATATTCAAATTAAATAAACAGTGCTTTTTTCAAATGCAGTAGGTGTATTTAACAGTAGCATTGAAGAAAGTAATTAAATGAACAAATATTAAATTAAAACACTACATAGACTTCACTATTATTGATTCTTATTAAAGCTACTATTAAAGTTCTCAGTCAGTGAGTGATTTTCTCCTTGTGTTTTTTTATTTTTAATTTTTTTTTATTAACACTAAAGGGATAGTTCCCTCGAAAATGAAAAAATGTCTTAATTTATTCTCTCTAAGATGTTTAAACCTGAGGTTTCTTTCGTTGAAACAAAAGTTATTTTGAATAATGTGGGTAACCGAACAGTTGCTGGTCCCCAGTGTATAGTTTTTTTTTTCTCCCTGGAAGTTAATGGGGACCAGCAACTGTTTGGTTACCCACATTCAAAAAAAAATCTTCTTTTGTATTCAGCACAAGAAAGAAATTAATACAGGTTTGGAACAACATTAGAGTGAGTAAATAATGACAGATTTATTTATTTATTTTTGTGAACTATCCCTTTAAGTAGGCTACAAGCAGCAGCACTATTTACTAGTGTCTGCTAGACCAGCACGCGACGTGTTTAATATAGAACGCATATTACAACAGATTTTCTCTCAAATGTTTGCTTTCACTTTAGTCATCAGCCAATTATTTTTATGTAAACATTGTGTGTATTTTACAGTATTAGCATAACAAGACTCGTAAAGAGAACTTAGTCCAGTATTCAGGCGCTGTTTGCACAGGCTTCTGTCTGCGAGCGTCGGGGTTTGCGCTCAGGAAAGCGGACGTTAGAACAGCGCATCAAGCACGTGAATTAAATGTTTAACCGGCAAGGCTTATGCAAATAATGAACTTTGGTGAATTGCAGTGTCCCGTACCGGACCTATTCATTAACGTGTGATGTGTAGGCTACGTCGCGTTGTAGGCTACAATTGAGACCGAGGCGCCAGAACTGAACTGATAGAAGCACTGTAACACGGTCGTGGCAGGCAAAGAAGACATTTCAGCCGATAAGAATCTTACTTAACTTCAGTGAATTCAAACATATCCTTGAAATATGGCCATGGGTGATCCCTGTCGCGAATCTCGGGATCATTTCTGCTGACAGCGAGAGCTGCTACTGTTTCTGTGGTCATCATCTTCCACTGAACTGGCGAACTGAACAAACTGCTATGTGAGCGTATGCTGACAAAGAGCGTGAGCGCTGCGTTCTTTTTTTCTAAAGAAAACCACGTTTTTCATTGGTTTGGAAAGCCAAGTGTAATAAATACTCGGAGCGGGCATGGGGAAATGTATCGGAGTAAAAAGTAAATTTTGCCTTTAATATTGTAGTGGAGTAAAAGTGAAAGTAGGTGCAAATAAAACATACTCAAGTAAAGTACAGATCCCCGAAAAAATACTTAAGTAAAGTAACCAAGTATTTTTACTTCGTTACTTACCACCACTGAGAAAAAGTAATGCAAACTAAAATGAAACTCCACTGTGGAGACTAAAGACATGAATGTGGAGTAGGACAAACCTCCTCAGAGCAGTGCATGCTGGGACAGATCCAGTGAATGTCCTCCAGCTTGTGTAACTCAGCGCCGAGACTGTCCACTGTGGAAAGAAGCTCCTCTTTTTGAGAAGACTCCAACTGCTACATACACACATATACACAGAAAATGTCTTTATCATATTTCATACAGAATTACTTGTGTATAAGAACAGGCCAGAGAAAGTGAAGCCGCTCACCAGCAGTTTTCCCTCAAGCAGCATCTTGGTCTCTTGCTGGAGAACTTTACTGCTGTTGACAATGTCTACAGCAGTACTGCGACTCAACACCTGCAGAGAAACACACACACGATCACAGCTCAAGTTCAGTTTGACTTTCTGCCAGACTCTCGCTGTTCAGTGATTAACGCTCAGTTATTCTATTCGCTGGTCAATGGAGAACAGCATGAGAAGCTCAAAGCTGAACATGCTGAAAGCCACAGCAGGACGGACGCACCTGCTATTTCCTACTGGACACTGAAAGGTTCAGTTGTTAACCTTTAAAGCAGGGCTAGACTGAACTGATCCTCATCACATCACTCACTGATATGAACGAAGAATATATACAGAGGGCTTCACACTGAAAATATGACATTCAAACCTGCCAAATTTAAACCTGCCATATAAAAAGGATCGTGACCTTCATTCATTTGTAATTGCTTCCACTGAAGCTAAAGATATATCTTGTATGTCTATATCTTGTACACTCACCGGCCACTTTATTAGGTACACCGGTCCAACTGCCCGTTAACACTTAATTTCAAAGCAGCCAATCACATGGCGGCAACTCAGTGCATTTAGGCATGTAGACATGGTCAAGACAATCTCCTGCAGTTCAAACCGAACATCAGTATGGGGAAGAAAGGTGATTTGAGTGACTTTGAACGTGGCATGATTGTTGGTGCCAGAAGGGCTGGTCTGAGTATTTCAGAAACTGCTAATCTACTGGGATTTTCACACACAACCATCTCTAGGGTTTACAGAGAATGGTCCGAAAGAAAAAACATCCAGTGAGCGGCAGTTCTGTGGGCGGAAATGCCTTGTTGATGCCAGGGGTCAGAGGAGAATGGCCAGACTGGTTCGAGCTGATAGAAGGGCAACAGTGACTCAAATAACCACCCGTTACAACCAAGGTGGGCAGAAGAGCATCTCTGAACGCACAGTACGTCGAACTTTGAGGCAGATGGGCTACAGCAGCAGAAGACCACACCGGGTGCCACTCCTTTCAGCTAAGAACAGGAAACTGAGGCTACAATTTGCACAAGCTCATTGAAATTGGACAATAGAAGATTGGAAAAACGTTGCCTGGTCTGATGAGTCTCGATTTCTGCTGCGACATTCGGATGGTAGGGTCAGAATTTGGTGTCTACAACATGAAAGCATGGATCCATCCTGCCTTGTATCAACGGTTCAGGCTGGTGGTGGTGGTGTCATGGTGTGGGGAATATTTTCTTGGCACTCTTTGGGCCCCTTGGTACCAATTGAGCATCGTTGTAACGCCACAGCCTACCTGAGTATTGTTGCTGACCATGTCCATCCCTTTATGACCACAATGTACCCAACTTCTGATGGCTACTTTCAGCAGGATAATGCGCCATGTCATAAAGCTGGAATCATCTCAGACTGGTTTCTTGAACATGACAATGAGTTCGCTGTACTCAAATGGCCTCCACAGTCACCAGATCTCAATCCAATAGAGCATCTTTGGGATGTGGTGGAACGGGAGATTCGCATCATGGATGTGCAGCCGACAAATCTGCGGCAACTGTGTGATGCCATCATGTCAATATGGACCAAACTCCCTGAGGAATGTTTCCAGCACCTTGTTGAATCTATGCCACGAAGAATTGAGGCAGTTCTGAAGGCAAAAGCGGGTCCAACCCGTTACTAGCATGGGGTACCTAATAAAGTGGCCGGTGAGTGTATGTCTATATAAATATCTCAGCTCTGGAAGGGTCTAGAGCCTCCATTTTTGCACTCAGGTCTAAGTCCCATGGCCCTCTATCAGAATCCAGAGTTTCAAGAAGATTGGGGAAACTTATTTTTTCGCACAAAAAAAAACATAAGGGGTACCACTGTCGTTTTTTTTTTTGAGTCAAAATTTAGATTTTCTTGAAACTCTGGATTCTGATAGAGGGCCATGGGACTTAGATCTGAGTGCAAAAATGGAGGCTCTAGACCCTTCCAGAGCTGAGATATTTAGATATTTATAATGGCATACAGAGCTGAGATATTGAGATATTTACAATGGCATAAATGCTACGTGAAATCTCAATATCTCAGCTCTGGAAGGGTCTAGAGCCTCCATTTTTGCACTAGATCTAAGTCCCATGGCCCTCTATCAGAATCCAGAGTTTCAAGAAAATCAAAATTTCCGACCCGAAAAAAAACGTAAGGGGTACCACTGTCGTTTTTTTTTCGGGTCAAAATTTTGATTTTCTTGAAACTCTGGATTCTGATAGAGGGCCATGGGACTTAGATCTGAGTGCAAAAATGGAGGCTCTAGACCCTTCCAGAGCTGAGATATTTAGATATTTATAATGGCATACAGAGCTGAGATATTGAGATATTTACAATGGCATAAATGCTACGTGAAATCTCAATATCTCAGCTCTGGAAGGGTCTAGAGCCTCCATTTCTGCACTCAGATCTAAGTCCCATGGCCCTCTATCAGAATCCAGAGTTTCAAGAAAATCAAAATTCTGACCCGAAAAAAAAACGTAAGGGGTACCACTGTCGTTTTTTTTCGGGTCAAAATTTTGATTTTCTTGAAACTCTGGATTCTGATAGAGGGCCATGGGACTTAGATCTGAGTGCAAAAATGGAGGCTCTAGACCCTTCCAGAGCTGAGATATTTAGATATTTATAATGGCATACAGAGCTGAGATATTGAGATATTTACAATGGCATAAATGCTACGTGAAATTTCAATATCTCAGCTCTGCAAGGGTCTAGAGCCTTCATTTTGCACTCAGATCTAAGTCACATGGCCCTCTATTCAGAATCCAGAGTTTCAAGAAAATCAAAATTCTCGACCCGAAAAAAAAACGTAAGGGGTACCACTGTCGTTTTTTTTTCGGGTCAAAATTTTGATTTTCTTGAAACTCTGGATTCTGATAGAGGGCCATGGGACTTAGATCTGAGTGCAAAAATGGAGGCTCTAGACCCTTCCAGAGCTGAGATATTTAGATATTTATAATGGCATACAGAGCTGAGATATTGAGATATTTACAATGGCATAAATGCTACGTGAAATCTCAATATCTCAGCTCTGGAAGGGTCTAGAGCCTCCATTTTTGCACTCAGATCTAAGTCACATGGCCCTCTATCAGAATCCAGAGTTTCAAGAAAATCAAAATTCTGACCCGAAAAAAAACGTAAGGGGTACCACTGTCGTTTTTTTTTTCGGGTCAAAATTTTGATTTTCTTGAAACTCTGGATTCTGATAGAGGGCCATGGGACTTAGATCTGAGTGCAAAAATGGAGGCTCTAGACCCTTCCAGAGCTGAGATATTTAGATATTTATAATGGCATACAGAGCTGAGATATTGAGATATTTACAATGGCATAAATGCTACGTGAAATCTCAATATCTCAGCTCTGGAAGGGTCTAGAGCCTCCATTTTTGCACTCAGATCTAAGTCACATGGCCCTCTATCAGAATCCAGAGTTTCAAGAAAATCAAAATTCTGACCCCGAAAAAAAAACGTAAGGGGTACCACTGTCGTTTTTTTTTTCGGGTCAAAATTTTGATTTTCTTGAAACTCTGGATTCTGATAGAGGGCCATGGGACTTAGATCTGAGTGCAAAAATGGAGGCTCTAGACCCTTCCAGAGCTGAGATATTTATATTTATAATGGCATACAGAGCTGAGATATTGAGATATTTACAATGGCATAAATGCTACGTGAAATCTCAATATCTCAGCTCTGGAAGGGTCTAGAGCCTCCATTTTTGCACTCAGATCTAAGTCACATGGCCCTCTATCAGAATCCAGAGTTTCAAGAAAATCAAAATTTCGACCCGAAAAAAAACGTAAGGGGTACCACTGTACGTTTTTTTTTCGGGTCAAAATTTTGATTTTCTTGAAACTCTGGATTCCTGATAGAGGGCCATGGGACTTAGATCTGAGTGCAAAAATGGAGGCTCTAGACCCTTCCAGAGCTGAGATATTTAGATATTTATAATGGCATACAGAGCTGAGATATTGAGATATTTACAATGGCATAAATGCTACGTGAAATCTCAATACTCAGCTCTGGAAGGGTCTAGAGCCTCCATTTTTGCACTCAGATCTAAGTCACATGGCCCTCTATCAGAATCCAGAGTTTCAAGAAAATCAAAATTTTGACCCGAAAAAAAATCGAAGGGGTACCACTGTCGTTTTTTTTTCGGGTCAAAATTTTGATTTTCTTGAAACTCTGGATTCTGATAGAGGGCCATGGGACTTAGATCTGAGTGCAAAAATGGAGGCTCTAGACCCTTCCAGAGCTGAGATATTTAGATATTTATAATGGCATACAGAGCTGAGATATTGAGATATTTACAATGGCATAAATGCTACGTGAAATCTCAATATCTCAGCTCTGGAAGGGTCTAGAGCCTCCATTTTTGCACTCAGATCTAAGTCCCATGGCCCTCTATCAGAATCCAGAGTTTCAAGAAAATCAAAATTCTGACCTCGAAAAAAAATCAAGGGGTACCACTGTCGTTTTTTTTCGGGTCAAAATTTTGATTTTCTTGAAACTCTGGATTCTGATAGAGGGCCATGGGACTTAGATCTGAGTGCAAAAATGGAGGCTCTAGACCCTTCCAGAGCTGAGATATTTAGATATTTATAATGGCATACAGAGCTGAGATATTGAGATATTTACAATGGCATAAATGCTACGTGAAATCTCAATATCTCAGCTCTGGAAGGGTCTAGAGCCTCCATTTTTGCACTCAGATCTAAGTCCACATGGCCCTCTATCAGAATCCAGAGTTTCAAGAAAATCAAACTTTGACCCGAAAAAAAAACCAAGGGGTACCACTGTACGTTTTTTTTTCGGGTCAAAATTTTGATTTTCTTGAAACTCTGGATTCTGATAGAGGGCCATGGGACTTAATCTGAGTGCAAAAATGGAGGCTCTAGACCCTTCCAGAGCTGAGATATTTAGATATTTATAATGGCATACAGAGCTGAGATATTGAGATATTTACAATGGCATAAATGCTACGTGAAATCTCAATATCTCAGCTCTGGAAGGGTCTAGAGCCTCCATTTTTGCACTCAGATCTAAGTCACATGGCCTCTTATCAGAATCCAGAGTTTCAGCAATACTAACTGAACCAAGACAT